>JBBMKE010000002.1:5688235-5707315 GCA_037834125.1 Lippia alba | reverse complement strand
ACAGCCTATAAAACACCTCTTCTTTTATGTTGTTATCAAGGAACATATCAACTGCTAAACCACAAATGCCTATACCCGCCAATCAACTATTTTAATTCTAGTCACCCTCTTCTAGGTTTATCAATGATATTATTGCCACAATCTGTAATCCTTTATTACATGATTACCATTCCTTCCTGGTTGAATCTTATACGTTAGATGGTTATGAATTTGTTATTTAGTTCAAAGAATTTTCCTAGTCACAGATACTGTGAATTATATGATGCCATATGCAGCAATCCATCAAACCAAACATGCAAATCTCCTAGTTTTTTGAATAGAAATATATATTCATTCCAAACTTCACATACATGAGAACTATAAATGATTAATTGAAGTAACAGTTGATATATTTATTCATAGATCAAAGACAACAATACATCATAAAATCTATTTCAGAGGACTTTGCTATGTACGAATCTACTTAAATACCACTCATTCGATTTGATTCATTTAATTGTAGTAATAAAGATCCTTCACAGAACCACCTATGTAATAACTCGTAGTAATAAAGATCCTTCACAATTATTAACCCTATTCAAAAAGATTCCTTAGTATGGAAGAATAAGTTCCATTTCGAACAAAATGAGTGATTCTTTCTCATTGTTTTCTAAAAGGTTAGTTACAATTTGGCATTATTACAAAAACCTCCCCTGAGCCTTGAAACATACAAAATCTTCATGCGGCATACCCTAAGGTTTGGACTACTGTATGTCAGTGTAATTAGATCAAATTCTTTCCAACCTTAGTTGAATGATGAGATAGCTCCACACAGATTTCATCAACACCATCATGAAAGCATTCAGTCAACTTACCATGAAGATGACTAGCCAAACTCCCATTCTCAACAAAATCATTGATCAAGAGCTTTTACAGTAATTTGATAATCAATAATGTGCACCCATTTTCATGCCTAATTAATCTGAATTATTATTCGTGGCACATTTAGAAAACGAACAGTTGTTGTGAAAAACAAAACTCATCCCAAAAAACAAAACCCGCAAGCAATTCAGCAGAAAAGACTAGAAGAACAGCCCTAGCTGATGTATAATTTAGGTCCCAATGTAAACCCACAACAATTCGAGGAAAAATCAAAATTAGGGAGCCTCCACGAAATTGTTCAAAATTCAATATCCACCACAAAAATTCAAACATTCAATCCAAGAATAAGAACATGTAACCTTGAGTGCAAGATAGAGAGTAGGTTTTGATCGACGAATCGCCTTTTGGTCAGTCTCCGCCCGCCGCCCGTCGCCATAAACCCTCTAATTTTCTGATATTGGGGGAGTTTTCTGATTTGGGAGTGAACCTGGGTTCGTGAAATACGTCTTTAGAAGACGTTTTTCAGAAAAGCGTCTTTAAAGACGTTTTTCAGAAAAGCGTCTTTAAAGACGCTTTCCTGGAAAGCGCCTTTATTAGATTTTTCTTCAACAGATTAAGTAGTCGGTCAAAGTACAATTCTTCTAATGAAGACGCTTATACCAAAAGCGTCTTATCCCAATTTTAAACTACACCAAAAAAATCACACCATTTTTACACTATGCCAATGAACAGTAACCCAGTATTAAAATTTCACCGGCAAATGGCGATTTTAATCTCCTTCGTCTTTATATAACTTATTTTAAACCCTGTTTAAATATCTTATTCTAAACTTTCTCCAATATTTAATATATTTTTTTAATTTCCTAAACGGGAAATTCCAAAAAAATCTCTAAATGGGGACTAAAATTTTTGTTTGTTTCCCGTTTCTAAAATTATTCCTCTTCATTCTTCAGATGAGACTCATAATTTTCATTTACTCCCCATTTTATACAGCACATACTACATATTGCAAAAAATATACAACATAATATGATTTAAGGATGTATAAAAACTCAAAAATCGCGTACTTATTTGTCATCGATTTAGTAAAAATATTATGGCTAGCCAATTCAAAGGATTGAGCGTATTTTTGCCACAATTTTCATTAAAAATTACAGAAGATGCATGTGCCATTCGAAATGAGAAGAAGACAATTTTCCATTTGATTAAGTTTCATTTTAACAATTAACAAATTTCAAGGAAAAACAATTATAATTGTCTAAACATATCTTCGCAATCATGTTTTCAGTCACGATCAATATATATTATATTGATCTTTCACGTATATTTCTGAAAAAACACTTAAAATTTTGATGAAAAAGGATTTCTATGGTTTAATAGAGTTTTCAGGAGAAATTTAGTGTACATGAAAATTTTTAATAAGTTAGGAGTATTCTATCAAGGTATCTCCGAATTGCATATCTGTTCAATTTATATCTATAATCGGAATTCTTACTATGTCAATTGTTAATGGATTCTATTTCATATAATTTTAATGGTGAAAGACAAGTCGTCCATCCAGTAGACTGTACAAAAGAATGAAGAACATTTGTATCCTTTTTTTTCTTGAGCTCTACAAACATTTATATTATTTATTTTAAATTTAACCTACTACAATTAATAAAAACTTTTCATCATTTTCTAGTATTTGATTAATTTTTAGGGGCAGCAAAGTTTTTGCCTAATGAAATTATCATTAAAATGTACTGTGAATCATTTTTATAAATTTAACCTAATGAATATTTAAATATTATACTTTAAAATGTAATTTTATGCCTTTTATTTAACATTAATATAGAAAAATTATAAATCCTGTAGCGTATATCGTAATACATAACTAACGGAATCATCCATCATTTAACATTCGAAGAACAAGGGTCAGTTTTAGAAGGAAATGAGATATTTATTGTTTTGTAATTATAAATTTAGCAATATATATGAAAACGAGCGTAAAAATATATTTAACTCCAATAGGTTAGGATAAGATACATAGAAATGGGTAAATTACATCTTAAATTATTTTTGGGCGCATAAACAAAACAGCGTTTTGCTGCTTGGCAGACGACAAACTAGATTTGGAGTTTAGGGTTTGAGGTTTGAAACGCTACCAGCTAAATTAAACATCCAAAATTCTGAAATTACATTTGAAGGAAACTTAAACGACTTTTGGATCATCTTAATTTTTTTAGCAAAACGGAAGATGTTGTCGATAAATAGAAGTACGTCTTGTTCATTAACATCTCGGATTACGAATAATGGTCTAATGAAGCCAGAAAGCAACAAGATAACAATCCCTTCCTGAGAAACTAGTGCGCTAGTGCCTTCTTCTTGACTCGTCGATATTTCAACAAGACAACCAACCAAACTTACCTAGACGGCTAGACAGAGTGCACCCTGAGAAATACTTGTAGCCAGAAACAATTGCATCCTGAAAATTTCGGGAACGGTAGTTCAGCCTTCACTCGCAGTTGAAGCAAAAGATATATACGAATCATATTTACAAATTTTGTATCAGCTGCCCCAGCAAAAAATAAACCTTATCACATACACTACAGGGAAAAAAAATTCGAAGAAGAATGAAACTCCCCATCTATTCAAAGCCTATTGCAGGTTTCTAACTATAGCTTTACTACACTAATTCTTATCTTGACGTGCTGCATTCTCAAGGCATAAATCCTCCCTAGTCTTTCCAGAATTTGTCTCACATATCTATAGAATGAAGTTTAGGGTAGACAACTCACCGAATTCAATTTCATAAACCAATTTAGTATCGATTATAGTGTTTGGCAAAGTCATCACGCCTGTGATGCTGGAAGTCATCATAGCCATCCTGGGGTCTCGAAGAAGGATAATTGCCCATGACACCAGGATATCTTCTTCCCCTAGAGTGCATATTAGATCCAGTATTATGAAGATCGCCAGAAGAATTATCGAATTCTGGATAGCTTGTTTCTTTATAACCAACAAACCCAGAAGCAGAAGCTTGTTGGTGTGATTGTTGGCTCTTCTGGCCCGCAAGGTGAAGAAACTCTTCCCACATATGTGCATGTGTACCCTTCAGCATAGCCACTTTCTTCATGTAACTCTCACTTATTTCTCTGACAGCCTAAAAATTGAAGAAACCCCCAACATGTCAATAGATTCTTTGTTAATTTTGGAAGAAAAACTGCCAACCCAAAAAAAAGCAAGGGAGACCCTCAAGTAAAAATATTTTCAGGCCAAGAAAAAAAAAAGAGAGAAGGAGATCAATGTTCAAACTGCAAAATGCCGAAATGCATACTCACCAGAACTATACAGATGCATATTCTATACTTTAACCAGCAAAGAAAATCAATAATTTGACAAAAATTAGAAAGCATAACAAACCTCACGATGGTTTTTATTTTCATCATCTTCTTCTTTGTCTCGCATTCTTGCAAGTTCCATTGCCTCCCTTTTATACTGCAATTCTAAATCCTCCAAAGTCTGGGGAAATGAAGGATAATCTAAGTTAAAGCCATAGTGCAAGTTCCGTCCGCCTCTATCAGCATCCCATCCATCTGTCCTAAAGCCACTTCTGTTCTGATTATGATCTTCATACGAATTATAAGAGTTTCCTGTGTAAGAGGAGCGTGCAGGAGACTTTGAATGGCTTGACCGAGCTCTACCTCCATCATCATTACCATAAGCTTCACAAATGAAGATTGTGTTAAGCACTTCCGTTCAAGATCCTAGAATTCTTGCAGCTTTATCATGACAAACTAACTTAAATCCTCTTAGTCAATCCATCCAGGGCAAACCAGACTTGGTATGATTTCAATAAAAAAATCATTTGGGCAACGATCCTTTTCAATTCAGAACCACCATGAAAGTTATATCAGAATCGAACATAACGCTTGATCGTAAGAACTTACCTCTTGCTGCAAGAAAATGAGGAGAAAAAAGCAACATTACTTAAAAGATGAAACGGCCAGAAGGAAAGATGGGCCCACATAGAATACAGGTGCCTAGGTACAATTATGGAAAAAACAATACAACAGGACAGCTGCATATTGGATGTTGGCCCTACCTTGGAGAGAACCACTTGACATTTTCTGAAGATCTTCACGAACACAATCTTCAAAAACTCTCTCTTGTCTCCCATACCTATGTTGGATATGTGCAGCATTGTGAGGGCTCGGCTTGGATTTTTGAGAATCAGATCGTCCCAACCTAGAAGTAGCAGGACTTTTACGTTCAAGTGACCTAGACCTGGAAACTGGAGAGCTAGAAGAACCTTTCCACTCTCCTTCAGGAGATTTATTAACACCCTTATTTTCACCCTCTTCTTTAATTTTATGAACAGCATCAACACCTTTTTTCAAGATCAGCCTATCTTTTCCGCTGACAATGATAAATTTCTCCTCAATTTTGATTTTACAACCAATATCCTTCTCAATTTTGTTCACTACATCTTCCGAGAATAAAGCTTTCACATGAGGCTCCCGTGCAGGCACTCTTTCAAAGAAATCTTGAGACTTGCGATTAGCTCCAAGGGTAGATGGGCAACCCTGTAAATATTAAATTAAAAGGGAAGCAAAAGCAAACAAAGCAACAGTGAGACTTGTAATAGACAATATGTGGAGCCATTTAAACATTTAATGATTTTCCTTAACAATTTGAGCTTTAGATGAGGCAGTCATTCAATAAATAAGTACGAACCTTACAATATTTTGCATGACAGGGGAACAGGCTATTAGCAATTTTATCACACTTAATATTCATCAATATCCTGATTCTAGAGATTGCCCCCACGAACAAACATAAAAAGTTGCATAGAACCAACTCTATTGAGGTTATAGAAGATATCGAGAAAATCTATTTGAAAGAGAAAGCACAGGACGATTTGAACATCAAACTAGGATACATTACTTAAAACGGTTAATTTAGGTGACACCGTGGATGCCCCTTTTATCACATTACTTTTTTTTCTTTTACAGTTTGTCCCTTTTCATAGCCAAGAGATGGGACAAGAGACATACTCCTCTTTTTAACTGAATTCTACAAGGTACATGAAAACCCAAGTGGCTCTACAAGTCTTATAGCAGACTAAGACATTTTTGTCTGACAGTACATTACAGTGTCTCATGTAGCATAATACACAAATTTTACTAGTTTATCTGGCAGGTGGGAGGCAAGTTTCTTTTCTTATCCTTTCTTTTTGGGGTTGGGGTGCAGGGGTGGGGAATGGGGGTTATGTAGAGAACTAATCCAACTAGCAACCAAGCAATATGGTGGAAAAAGCACCTGAGTAAAGTGACCCGATTCGCCACATATTTTACAAATCATTTCTTCTTCTTTCCTCTTCTTCCAGTTCCTCTCTGTAGCTTTAGATTTAGCTTCCCAAACCTTGGCTTCTCGACTAGTAAAATCAGTTGGGACAGCATTAGGATCACGAGGTTCCTCTTCTTCATCTGAGCCTGCATGAGATCTTTTGTTTGTTGTTGTTGTTGTCGTTCTGTCTTGTGCATTTGGTGCTTTAGAACTCAATGGACCTGTATATGCCTTGTACAGTTCACTAAAATCATCATCAGCATCCATGTCTTCCCGACTCGTCATCTCAGATCAATGAACAAACTCCTGAAGTTTACCATTGAGAATTAATGAGGTTAAAAGGTAAGAGGCAGTTAATCAATATGAGAGGGATAACATTTACAAAAGATAAAATGGTTACAGCTTCAGAAAAAAGGGTAAAGATTCAATCTAGTATCACCGATTTAATAAAACTTCTCCATTTCCACTAGGGAGTTTTCTATTTTTTCTTTCAGAAAAAATTATCTCCATGAAAAGCAACGCATATAAACCTCCACCCTGGAAGGAAGATCACGAGAGCTATACATTCAAATCTTCTAGGAAAGAGATGCAGTGAAAGTTGATCAAGTATAACACTTCACAGAAGTGGTCCACACCCAAGACATTTAAAAAGGTGAGTCACTTTTGATAAGCAATTACGTCAAAAAAATCCTTCAATCCAAATAAGAAAAAATTGCATAAAGAAAATAGGATGTGCCTACCATATTTACATTGAATGCATGAAATCGATTTAAACTTTTCATACCAATATCATTTCTTCAGTGATATTAAGCTTTGATCAAACTATGTCACACACTTCCCATCAGGGAAACAAATTCAACTTCATACTCTAACCAAGCCCAAAAAATCAAAAAGAAAAAAGTCGCCGGCTCACCGCAGTCACATTTATAAGAAACGGATTGAAAAACGTCCGTAAAACAAAATTTTGGTACAAACGTGAGAATCAGCAAGAAAGAAAGAAAACGGCTAGGGTTATTGCATCTGATTTTAAGGACTAAACTGACAAATTTTTACAAGAACAACTAGCATTAGGCTCTAACACAGCATAATTACAGAAAATAGGCGCAAAAAAGAAGAGAAAAAAGCTAAAGCAAAACCTCCGCCACCCTTTCAAACTCAATAACAACACAAGTGCAGCCGTGTGAAACGACAAGAGACGGTAAATGTGTTGGAAGCAGCAAACAAGCTATTGAAAATAGCATAAACTCGGAGTAAAAATTGGATTGTCACCTGAACAAAGAGGGAGAGCGGCGAGCTGGAGAGAGTGTCCGAGGAAGATTGACAAACAGCTAGGGCTTTTTTGCTATTTCTGGTTTCGGATTTTCCCTCTTTCCGCCTGTATATATTTTGGCCAATATATTTTTTCATAACTAAAGTATTTTAATTTTTTTTCTATAGCCCATTTCCATGATCAAGTCTAGACAGATCATTTAGTATAAAGTTCTCCTTATTAATGGTAGTTGGTGTTCTCAGGGACTCGAACTCAACAATTCTGATTAAGCTAGCATAGCATTCCTACTAATGGTAGTTGGTGTTCCCAGGTACTTGAACTCGAGACTTCTAGTTAAGACAACATAGCATCCACTTGGTGGTATAACCAAAAAAATAAATAAAAATATTATAATAATAATAATAACTAGAGTATTTTATTGGAGCAAGAGTATTTTACTGGAGCATAATAACTTTTTAGGAAATTAGTGATCGATCCCTGTTATAATAAAAAACTTTTCTCAAATTCTCCAATTTGAAAAATAATAATATTAGACCCTTCTTACCTTCTTATTTTTTTAATCCCTCAAATCCTATAAAAGTACTATAATGCTCTTAATAAATTTAAAAAGGACACATATCCCTTGTTATTTTCATCTCTTCGTTGATTTTCTTCTTAGATCATCACAGGTGATTCTTTTTCGGTGACAAATGGGAAAAATCATAGCAGTGATTTTTTTCCGGTGATTCTTATATATAATCTCACCTACCTTCTCTCGCAACAATATATCACCTACCTTCGCGAGCAGAAATCCCCAAACGGCCATCGATTTCTATTGCGGCAACTAGCGCCTCCAACGACACTGTTATACCTTCACAAACCACAAATTACACCTTCTGAATGCTATTTTCCTTTCTATGATCGCACAAAAAGATATCATTAGATAACTTTTTTATCCAACAACCAACCAATGTTCGGGCGAGAAGAAGGTAGAAAAAAATAATTAATTTTTGTTAAGTTGTAGTTTCATCTCCATTAAGTTGTAATTAATTAATATTTTCCCGTTAGTTGTTTTTTTCAGATGTTTTTGCTCTATTTCAAGTCATAAAGCGATAAGAGTAGAAAATGGGACGAAACATAGCAAAATTATCAACTTCAGGTTGAAATGTATGATTCATAGCGGATTGAGAAATTGAACTGAGAGTTCAACCCCCGTGGATATAAGTTTAGTGATTTTGTATTGTTCATCCAAGGGGGTGGATAATTGTCCATGCCCGTGGACATTGGTCAATAAAGTTTCTCATGGCTCAATCCACGGGGGTGGATTTCTGTAGTTTTAATCATCCACGCTCGTTGATAGTTCCATAGTTGCATTAGCACTTTTTATAGATCCGCGGTCATGGATCAATTTGTTCTTGGAATTCCATGGTCGTGGATAGTCTTATGAAGTGCGTTTATCCAAGTTCTTGACCTGATATCCGAGGGTATGCATGAGAGACATTCATTCTTTACCTAATTTGGACGAAAGCAGCTGGAGAAAAGCTTCTTGGAGGCCACCCTTCATTTCTTTGATCCATGAAGCTTATTTGAAGATTTTGTATCAACTAGTTAATTTAAATTTAGTTTTCATTTCCTAGTTTTTAAGTAAGGTTTGTGTTGGGATCTTGAATCTTGTATTGAACCCTTTGACTTTGGTTGCTTGATTCTAATTCTTCTTAATGAAATATGTGTTGTTTGAAGTATCCTTTCTCTTGTTCTTTGGATGATTTGTTGGTAATGAGTGGCTATATACTAACAAAAAGATTTTTATGCTAATAAATTTATATATTAACAATTCTATTTGCACATGTACGGAATGAACGGGAGTTCCTAATAATAATATAGATAACGTGTAATTACTTATCTCCAAATATCTTTATCCCGGTAGGCCTTGTTTAATTTTCTTATTAGGGCGTGTAAGTTTGGCTAAACCTCAATTATTAGTTGTTTAATTTGCATGTGTGAAAACCCATGTGAGAGGCCGCGCCAGTGTGTCATCCACAATTTTGACAGTAATGCATCACACGCAAATGGAGTCGTGTGATACTAAACATGATTTTGTACATGGGGCATGAAATTACGTGCTTGCCCAGAGTGAATTGAAATTTACGGTCACTGCCATTTCCACAGTGTACCAAAGTATTGTTTATAGATGAATAAATAGGTATACAAAGGGTGGGGCATATTGGTATTTTAATGCTCACATGCTTCCACAAACATTCAAGGTAAACACCAATTCCTTGAAAAATATGAATCCATCACATGGCACGACACGAAACGCAATCGTGAATATGTTTCACTAACCCTCATTAACATGACATGGATTATCCCGTCATGAAAAGTAAACGAGGCCTTAATAATTTTGAAACTTTTTTGTTCCTTACCAATAATTTTCCCAAAACCTTAGCCCACTAGAGAAAATGAGAAATATATATAAAGTTCCTTGCGGGCAAAATGCTAGCTTTGAGGACCTGTCAGGCATATAATAGACAGAGACGAGTATAAAACTGAACGTTCCAACGAAGAAAAAGAAAACAATGTAAAGTTACAGACAAATGCACAAACTTGCTACAAAGAGTCTTTGCACAAATTCGTTAGATCTACAACTAGGATATTACAAGTACTACATTATCATATATTAACACTTAAAAATCTGTAACACCACACCAGTCCCATGTGAATCGATATCATTAAGGAAAAACATGAACGTTAAGAAACTAAAGGAGCATCAAATGTAAGTGCACGGAACTTTCTGCTTAAGGCAGCATCTCATTAATCTTCCTGCTGCGCGAAAACAAACAACGAAGAAGAAAAGGAGAAACAACATAAATAAATGGAAACCAAAATAATAAAAACATGGGGAAGCTGTTGGAATTCCAGCAAAGAATGCCAGGGGTACTTATAGAATCTTCGGAAGGAGTATGATGAGGGGAACACTTACATCATTAAACGGGAGATGTTGCCATATATTGTTTGTGGTCGGTTCAGGTATGCAGGTAATTGGCAGCCATCATAAGTTCCAAAGTCAGCTCTGGTTCAATGTGGAACTCAGTTTCCTTACCACTGCATAATAATGTCCATGAAACAGACTTTACTGTCAATATAGAATTTGGTTTTATTTCTCTATAGTTGTCTGACTCGAAACGATTCAAATTCAGGTTAAATTGGGGATGCTGATTGGTTTAGTCAAATTATCCAACATGGGCCCAGAACACCAACTTTTTAAGGGATAGTAGAATAATGTGATTATTTTCATAATTTTGAAATACTTCTGCATGGCATATTATATAGATAGATCTTTCTGAATTTTCTTTATCAAAATCAGATGCATAGATATTTCGAAAAACGAAATAGAAATATTGAAATGATTCCAAAAAATAACTTAAAATAAAGGTTTCACCATTTCAGAGATCTGAAAAAGAATTTGCATACCATGTGGCAGAGATCTGTACATAGAATTAAGTATAGTTTCTAATACTTAATAGTTTTCAGCACATGCATAGTCAATGAGTATGTCAAACAAGAACAAAGAAGAAATTTTTTCTCATATATGGCAAGACGTCAGCAGTTTCAATGAAGTTTAGACTGTATAATGACGGAAACTTAGATGTTGTCAATTTATTTATTTTTTTCCTTATCCAACAGTCACCAGAAAAGAGCAACATAAGGTACCATTATGCAGACTACAATTCTCAGAACCATGAATTCTTTTCAGCCACCTCAAATCTCACAAAAACCACCCCTTTTGTTTGGAAAAATTGTGCATCTTTATGGCTATCAAAGTTATGAGTAGTTGGCCATATTTAAAATTTCAGTAATAGCACCCTTCCCTAAGCTGTATATCATTCCTATAAATCAAACTTTTTACTTTTAAGTGTACTAAGGGAGTTTATGTTTTGTGTCATCATCATCATCGTCATCATTCAACATAAAACTTGGTTCGAGGTGAAACATCTTTATTTCGGCTAATAATTTCTCTCCACATGTCTCAAACTGTCAAACAACCAGTTGATGGTAATGAATAATGAATCAACTGGGAGTTCTTACTCTTGAATATTGTCCAAAGCATGAAATTCTTTGTGTGATCACGGGGTTCAAAATCTTTTCCACACTTCTTTAGGTTCTAACTTTTTTTCAACGAAGGCACTACAAGAAGTAGCTGAGATTGATTCCTCAGCACTAGTGGTACCATATTTGACGAATACAACATACTTAGAAGTTACGTGTAAGTTTGAGGAAACCAAACTCTGATAAAGAAGGAAAAGCTTAGAACAAATGTTAAGATGCTGCACAACCTCGGGATAGTACAAAGGAGGATTTGTTTGAATCTAGTAAACATACTACTTTACTAGAAAAGTGTAAGAAGCTAAGAAACTACCTTCTGAACTTGTCCACTGTTAATCTCAAGACCAGATTAATTACTGAAACTACCCTCTCAAGGATGACTTCGAGTGTAACAGAATGATCCATAATATATGCTAACATGATCTTAAACAAACTACCCACACTCAACAAAACCAAAAGAAGGCATTAACAGGAATGTCAATTCCCTAGTGCACTTGTTCTCTACAAAAATCTGAGTTGGCCTATAGATTAAAGGTCAGTAGCTTCTAAATCTTAATTAGCAACTTGGCTCCTTCTCTTGTCTAATTAGAGAAACCTTAAAAGTTATTCCTCAATGTGAATATCCACCGTGAAAGTTCTTATAACCATGAAGGCAATAACTTCTCCTATTTGTAATTACTACAACTGTATTTCCTTTTGTTTCGTTTTGTTTTTTTTATTTTATTCTTGTGCGGTTACATCAAACACCAACAACTTCAGTAATCTGCTAAAGAGTAGCAAAACAGTAACAGTACAGAAATACAATTGGGCTATAAACCTCCCTTCAGAAAAACATCGTTGACGAAACCAAGTACTACGGGGGCTCTTAATGACATAAGTACATAACCTGAAGCAGCCATGCAGCAGATTGGTGTAAAAGAAAATTTCCATTCTGATACGTTTATGACAATACAAATTACAGAGTTATCACTAATATAGATGAAACAGTGGTGAAAAATAAAAACCTCTGAGCAGAAGTGGCCCATAATTTAGTTGTCTCCAAGGTGAAATTCTGCAGTAATTGACAGCAAACCAAGTGAACGGAACACTTACATGTGGAAAAGAAGATGCTTTTCCAGAAACAAGAGTTATTTTGCCATGTTTCATACCAAAAACTATGACAAAATCCTACAAAGTTAGCTACAAATGCTAGTCTAAGAACTTTGGCTTATGGATCAATGTTGGACACGTCATTACGGTATCTGGGTTTTGAGCCAAACTTCGTGAGCTACACGTACAGTATATTTTATGATTTTGTGTGATTTATTGGACAAGCTCATACAAGGGAAAGACAACTCAGGAAAAGTACAGGCCAGAAAGAAAGCAAGTAGTATTCAACCCAGCAATGTTGGTGCAGCAACCAGAGAAACACATTCCAAAAGAAGCTACACCACCAGCCAGCCGTAGAGGGGGAAAAAGGGGGAAATGTCTATTCTCTTAAGGGTTTAGGGCTTATATAAGAGGATTTTTCTGATATTTGGACCAGGCTTTCTTCACATACTTCTCAGAGCAAAAGGTCAGACAAACAGATAGTGAATCACAACAGACTACTTTTGACGTGGAGACGGGGAGCCCAATGAGAAGATTGTAGCTCCAATGCTTTAGGCTTTTGAGTTGGTTGAGTTAGTGTTGATACTTAATAGGACAGAAAAAAGTGTGTTTTATATTTTGTTGTTCTCGAAACTTCTATTCTCAGTTTTATTCAATATAATGAAGTTTGAAATAGAGAAATTGTCCAGATTGGTCATTTTGAAAAGTAAATTGGTCTTAAGCTAGGATTACTCGAGCAGAGCACGAGCAACTTATAAGTTTGCATGACAGTATTATATGCTGCTAATTTGACAATCCTTTTCGACTGTTCAGGTTGTCGTCAATAGACCAATTTAACATGGAGGTAGAGGTACTCTAAAATTCACCATGCATTTTATAATGAAGTAAACTA
Source organism: Lippia alba (assembly GCA_037834125.1). NCBI lineage: Eukaryota > Viridiplantae > Streptophyta > Magnoliopsida > Lamiales > Verbenaceae > Lippia > Lippia alba. The sequence continues at coordinate 5,693,789 of JBBMKE010000002.1, read as the reverse complement.
GATTATGTGTGAGTAGTGCTAGTCAAATGAGGAATTTATTAAATAGCCAATGTTTCCTATGTAAGTCCATTAATGTCCACAAACTCACTAATTTATAAGTAGAACTAGACTCTTACAAGTTACAAACAATTGGTTACATAGATGAAGATGGTGAAGGCCACATCAACCGAAGTCATTCATGTAATTATCATAACTTGAAGTCAAAACTAGGCTCAGTACACCACACTTTTATATCTATGTCCCAAAATAACATTTTGTGTGTTTAGGTTTTATATTATATTTTCCCAATCCCTATAAGGAAAATAATTGCCACTTAATTACTTCAACAACCAGATGCACTCGCTACAGCCTATTTTTTGAATCATATACCCTAACGCAGGAGGATCTCAAAATCTTAAATTGGAATTATTGCAACTAAATTTATATTACACATCTCCAAAGAACCCATTCTTTTTACCATGAGTGAGCAGAAGCTGGTATGACACATTCTCCTAATAGGATGCGCCACATGTATTAACTCTCCCAGCCAATCCACTAGGATTCCTTCTATAGACCGTTCCTTCCAAATTTGAACTACAAATTCTCAACTTTCCCATAAGCGCTGTAATCCTTAGACAGAACAAATCTAACTTGCTCCAACAAGCAAATATGTTAGCTCCTATACGAAAGATCCTTAAACTTGGAGAATAGCAGCTGGTGTCATCCTTTATTAGACAGCCTCAAAGCGCAGCCTGATTCATAGATGCATGCACAAGAATTCCCATATTCTGACTTGTCCGAATGCTAATTTGGGGATCACTTATGGCCACATATCATGAACAAATTCTATGGTATTAAAGATTTAGCATCCAACCATAATTGACACAAGGCAGTTGGTTTTATCCATAAATGTGCACAATATTACACAAGTTAAGGAAGAAGGGGGAAATTGCATATCCGGATTAAAATATAAAGGATGAAGGGAACAGAAAAAGGGAGTATTTTCAGAGCAAAACTTTAGCATACGACAGCAAGTTCTAAAGATTTAGTGCATGATCCTTGGAACAAATAGTGGAAAAAAAGAATTGAGATATGTATCTAACTCAACATTTTACCAACCTCCTTTAGTTAATAACTAAGACCCATGAACTATATAGTATGAGAGACTGTCGGTCCATAACCCCTCATATGCACACACACAAGCACACCAAATAAAAGTATGAGAAGAGAGCCTCAAGACAGGACTGCTCTTGCATTAAGCTATAGAGACAAACTCTAACAGCACCCAGTTAGATCATTCACACACGAGAACACATCAAAATCACCGTTATGGTTAAAAACAAAGATAAAAATAGTCAAAACGTAAGATGAACCTGTTCAGAGAAATGCACTCCTGCTAACAATTAACCAAATCAAATAATTTGTTTCTAGCTGTAATATTACAATGATGTAACAAACCTGGCATATTGAAGTGACCAGTAAAAGTACTGGCAAATTTTCTCCAGAATAGTAGTGCTTATCTCCGGAAAGGTCACCTCACCGTGTTCAGTTTCAGCAAAACTACCTAAAACGGTACAAATATATAAATTATTTCTAAGACAACATCACACAAAAAGCACATCGAATAAACAGAGAGAGCCATGTCACTGAAATAAGTTTTAATTTTTCTCAAAAACCATAAAGTTCTGGCAATTTCAAGATCACGATTCTCTAAATAATCAAAATTTTTTACAGTGATCCAGGGCCTAAAAACTCCTTGAAACGGACATGAACACTCAAAATAAATGCCAAAACATAGATTAACAGACCCATGTACTCTTCTTCAAATATTGTTTTGTTATAAATTCTTGGAAATAATTAGAATTTTGCAACAAATTCTCGGAAATAATTTAGAAGATGTATCCATCCCTCAAACAGCCTTCGGAATGACCAACATGCCAAGGATCAAACAATTAAGCAAGATAATCATTTCAACCACACAATTTCTGCAGAAAAAAGTTAATATGTTCCAGAATTACGTAACTATTTCTTATTGACAAATTTCATAAATAGTAGACCTGGAGAAGTGAGCATGTTGCGGATGGTTTGAGAAACCATAGCAGCCTTTTTGTCGATGACGAATTCAAATCCCTCGGCGCTTATCAATTTCACCGTGTCTTGCTTCTTCATCGTTACCCAGATGATGATGATTACTCAACTAATAGATTTCGTATCTATAATTCTATATACTACAATGGGAAATTGGGAATCGGAGTATGTGGAATAGAGAAAGAAATTAGAGAGAATTTGGTCGCAAGGACGCCAAGTCTTTCTTTTAGGGAAATAATCTCAATTTCTTTTCCCTTTTTCTTCTCTCCTATTATACTCGCAAGCTCAAATGCGTGTCCAAATAAAATTTAAAATTTCAAGTAAAAATTTGATAAAATATGGAATTATCTGCATAGTATTTTACATTTTTTAAATCAGTTAGTTTTTGTATTTGGATATTTAAAAAAATAATTAAAACAAAATTATAAAAAAATAAAGAGTCCAAGAAAATAGTTTGAGACGGTTGATGTTGTAAATGGGGTAGGTTATTTTTCTAAAATTAAAGAAAATTTAGAAAAAAATAGAAATTGAGAGTCCAATAGATTAAACTTGGCTCTCTTGTTTAATATAAAGCTTACCTACACAAACAAATGTATTTACAAACGGTCGAAATTAGACAAAATAAAGGCTAAAACTCTAATAGACGTGATTCAAACTTAAGATAAAAGTAGTCAATTGAAATTTCGATCCAGCGATGGAGAATGTCATTGCTCCACTGCCAGATTTACTCAATTCTATTTCGCTTCAACTTCTCAAATTTGTTCCGTCGAAATCCACCTAAATCTGTTGCCACTATCTCGGATCTACGTCAATCTTCCCAGTTTCGTCGCCACTCTTTCAGATCTTTTGTCATCCTCCCAAATCTAGCGAGATATTCTGGTATAAAAACCATCTGTGTCTCTATTTTTTTCTTTTACATTATATTCATCTCTTCCGTATGGAAGTTTTACCCCTCTTCCGTATGAAAATTTTATCCCGTCTGCATGGAAGTTTAGTTAATTTCTTCATTTTCGATTTTATTTTCTTATGTGATTCTCCGAGAAAATTTTTAGCGAGTTATCTGCTGTAGGGCAAGGTAACCGTTCTTCTCAATCCGGAGAAAAGACAGCTGCGGAATTTCACCCCGATCGGATTATTTTCAATTCAAGGAGTCTTTTTCTTTTACTAGACATGATGCTAATATAATAGCTCACAAATTTGTTGAAATTACGGCTTCAAACTACGTTAATTTTTATGTTTTTCCTTCTTGTAATTGTTCCTCTTGGTTTGCAATAATATTTCCACTTTATGGGGTTTGGTTTTCAATATATATATATAATAATATAGATAACGTGTCACGTTTAAACCATAAACTAAAAATGTAATTAGTTTGTTTTGTAAAAAAAATTTTGGATCGTTATCTTTTTTCTCATTATTATCGCCGCCTCTCGCTCCTAAAAATGAAAATGAATAGTATTGTCTTCTCTAACCAGATGCATCGTCTTCTAAAACCAGCAAACCAGTAAAACTATACCTAGAAAAAAGATAAAGAAACCTGCGTATTTTTCTTTCATCTTCTATTTAATCCACTTCTTTATTTTTTATGTTTTTGTGATTTTTTTTCTCTGTAATATTTGTTTCTCGTCGTTTATTTTCTCACCTGCGTTCTTCTTCTTCTATTAAGAAAAAATATTGAGAAATAATTATAGATATCTATCCGCTTCATTATCTTCTTTATCATTTTTGTTCCTTTTCTTCTTTTCTTTATTTGATATTTGAAGATATTTGAAAGATTGAGTAGTCGTTCCACTCTTGATCAACTACTCGATCAGGAAAAAAAAAGAGTAAAAGTTTGATCGTCATCGAAATAATTACATAAAATTTATCCTCTTCTATCTTTTTATTTTCTTTTTCTTCTTTTGTTCTTTTTGTTCTTTTCTTTATTTGATATTTGAAGGATCGAGTACTCGATCAACAGAATCGAGAATCGAGTAGTTCTCGATTTTGTTGATCGAGTACTCGTTAAAAAAAAGAAAAAGAAAAGAGAATAAAAGTTGATCTTCAGAGAAATAATTACAAAAATTTTATCCTCTTCTATATATATATATTTTTTTCTTTTCTTTATTTGATATTTGAAGATCTTTGAAGGATCGAGTACTAAATCAACAAAATCGAGTAGTCGACCTACTCGATTCTATTGATCGAGTACTTGATCGAAAAGAAAAGAAAAAATAATAAAAGTTGATCTTCAGATAAATAATTACATAAATTTTATTTTTCTCTTGTTCTTTTTCTTTTATGTTTTTGATATTTAAAGATCAATAAGCTTATTAATATTTTTAAAATTTTCCGTGGTGAGAAAAGAAAAAGTATGACAGATTTTTTTATTTTGATCTTCGAGAAATTCAACGTATAAGCGAGAAAGAACAACAAAAGAAAATTGGGAAAAAATAACATAAAAAAAAATTGCCAAAAGGTTAAATGCAAGATAAAAATTATGTTGTACTCATACATGACTCTAGGAAAAGGGAATGTATTAATTACATAAATAGGTACAAAATAAATCAAATATCTAAATACATATCCCTTAGGAACTAAATTGGTTAAGAATTTTACATATTTAAATCTCTAATTATTTTTATATTGTGATCCTTAAAAATAATTTTTTTATTTTTATAAATTATGAATATTATGTGAACAAGTTGATATAGGAAATCCTGAAGCGAATTCAGTTGGTGGATATCAATATGGAAAACCCTGTTCGGAATCGAACAAGTGACAAAGGGATCTTGGTCGGATACGTAAAATGCTTATGAATTTAAAACCCTATTTGGGATCGAATAGGTGATCAAGGAATCTTGGTCGAATACATTGAACTATTATGAAAGTAAGACTCTTTAAAACCTTGTTCCATATCGAACAGGTGACCAAAAAACCTTGGTTGGATATGTTAAATGATTATGAACCTCGTACTATTTGAAACGCGAATAGCCAATATCTATTACATTTGAAAATCCTGTTGAGGAACGAGTGGTTACTGCAAAGTACCCGGATGTTGAGAAACATGGTCCTAGATAGGTGGGGAATTTCAAATTTTAGGGTTTTTCAATTTTTGAATTCAAGCGCCATAATTTTTTGGAGGAAAGTTTAGAGAAATTCGATACGGGGCACGCGCGCAACTTATGGCCTCTCAAGGCGAGCTGATAGGGTTCGTGTATGGGTGCACTGCTGTGTTGCCCACGGGTTGGATTTGTTTATTGGGATTGATGTTGTACTTATACACGACTCTGGGAAAAGGGAATGTATTAATTATATAAATAGGTAGTGATCATGTCAAAATTCGGCTATGTGCGGGACTGCGGATTAGGACTCCTAATTCACCCAAGAATTTGTAACGTGGAAGTGCTCTGATACTTTTCCTTAGCTGCGAGGGAATGAACAAACGTGAACTCAAAGGCCAAAAAGGGGAATGTGGGGGTTGGACCCTTTTTGGCACTCCGACGCTCAA
>JBBMKE010000002.1:5672732-5683718 GCA_037834125.1 Lippia alba | reverse complement strand
AATTTTTAAAAATAATATTGCTGACGTCAGCAAAAGTTAACACCGTTATTAACGGTTGGGGCATTTTGTGAGAGAGATTGTAAACCTCAGGGGGGTGTTCGTAATTTCTCAAACCTCAGGGGGGGAGTTCGTAATTATCCCTAATATATATTTTATGATTATTTTTAGTAAAATTACTAAATTGTAGTAAATAAATATGATAATGTCATATTTATTGAATAATAATTGAAATAGAAATTAAAAAATATGAAGGGACAAAATAAGAATATAAAGAAGTTTAGGGGCAATTAATAAAGAGGATCAAATATTTTCAAAACTTATCCGACTCTACTTTTAAGAAACAGGTTTCAGTTTCTTCATTGAAATCTTCATAACATCATTCATCAAGCTCTAGTTACTTTAGTTTGTATGAGAATCGAAACAAGCTTTCTTAAGTAAATATCAATAAAGACATCCTTTTTTAAGTTATAAAATCATTATTAACATCCTTTCTTCTTCATCTTCGCTGTTGTGTGCATCTTAGTAGCATCTTAAGAATAGCGACGGGAAGTCTTGGATCCCGAGCGGGTAACCGATTCTCCAAAATTATCGTTGGCAATTCCAGATCATTTTAGCTCAATTGAAATCGATTTTGTAATCAGACTACATGTATCAAATGGACCAAATTCCAGAACTGAGTGGCCTAGCATTACCCCGAACTATAAATATCAAGGGAAACGACATGCAATATTCGTGTTGCACAACAAGCTTGGTTTTGATTACATTGGATTTCAACAGGAAGAAGAGCTGGAATAAGCTAAAACTACCACACAGAATGATACAAAAAAAAAAGACAGGCTGAAACGAGTGGATATTACATGCTATCTTTGATTTGTGATGAACGCATGTTCAAGAAGTAATTCGCCATTAGATGGATCAAAGAATGCTTCGATTTCTGTTGAGGAAATATCGGTGTCTCTAATCTCGACAGGCTTATTGAAAAGCTTCACGCCTTGCTTCCAGTGTCTTTTATCTGAACCACTCAAAAAATGAGAAGATAAACAGTGGAAATCGGCATTATTTGGGATGGGGATGACAAGATCAGCAACATGAAGATCAATTAATTGTTCAGAGTAACAAACCTGGTCCTGTTGACAAAATGATATTATCCTCTGCATTCAAGACCCAATCAATCCAAAGCACAAATGCATGGCAAATACCGGATTCTCTAAATTTAACCTGTAAAACCACAGCTCCATCAAGAAAGTTACAAAATAGCACCTCGGCTAGTGCTAATAATTGTTAAATAGACACATAATCACCTCGGTTTTCCCTGAACTCGGGCTCATCGGTTTTGAGAGATCAAACTCTAAGATAGAGGCCACTTCGCTGAGTATCTGTGGAAAACCAGAACAGTACACCAACATCAATCAAAATAGCAGATACAAAACTTCAAAGCATAGATACCTATCTCGTGGTACTATCTGGTGCGTGATAACCATATCTGTATGCAAATTATATTAACTTCAGAAAATTCCTAATAAATTGTATCAGACTTAGAATGTTTAAATGTTAAGTCACATTGCATACATGCAAAGAGAAACTGTTTCAAATAATTCTCAAAATTTAATGTTTATGTCTCTTTCGTACTTATTACTTCCCACATAGCCTTTATTCACTTATTAATATTTTAATCTGCTACTAAGTGTTGAAACGAAATTACAAAGGTATTCGCAATTTTGCATCCTTTACCCCTGTGTTAGGCCTAATTAATACGTTGGACCTTGTAATATAAAATATCACATAAAACTTTATTTTCTAAATAGTTGAATGGAAAACCTTGAGACCTTCAATTGTGGTACACGCGTGTAAATTGCAACTCAAAACAGTTTCCTTTTTTTTTTTTACTTACTTTTTCATGTAAAGTAACTATTATATCCTTATATTATCTTTATCAAACTATATGTTTATATATATATGTATGCATGTTGTGTGTGTGTGTGTGTTTGTAACAGACCATATAATCTGTTATATATGTGAGGCCACCAGCACCACCACCGGCACCGGATCTCCTGCGTCTTTGTTTCCTCTCCACCATCGCAACCACGTCTCCTCCGTTTTCATTTCCAATCCACCACTGCCATTGAATCTCCTCCGTACTCGTCTCCTCCCTACCACCACCATCAGATCTCATCCGAACTCCCCACCACCGGATCTCCTCCACCATCATCTCGTTCCAACCACCGCCGTACCCTTTGCTATTGAACATCTCTAGAATAGTGGATTTGTGGTGAGGGGATGGTGTAATTCACTCAAATTTATATTTTTAGTGAAATTAGTTAGCATTTTGATGCGGTTGAATGACGAATGTTGTAGCGTACTACTCTTACTCTGTAATAAGTTTGATGCTTTTTTTGACCTTGATAGATAATATAAATAAAAGTAATGAAGATAAAAAGTAGGGTTTGATATATGCGGGTAAGATACGGAAATCAAGTCTTAATTATGATGTTATTTGTCTCGGGGCAATGAGCAATAAATATATTACCAGTTGGCTTCTTTCCCATATAATCCAGGGTCTATGGCGCAAATAGCTCCTAAATTACACAATGATAAAAACTCGATTATATTAGAATAGTGTCCTACAAGACCTAAATAGTTTAGGTGTCTTTTGTAAACTACTCTCGCTAGCAACAATTTGTGACATCAATAAAATAATAAATATTGCGATACGTAATCGTATTAATACCATGTGCTCATTCATGGTATCTCACACAAGTTTATTAAATGCATATGATAACTATTTGTATATGGATAAAACTTCAAGGTCACATTAATATACGGGACTCGACCTCGCATAGAGATCAAAGTTATGAGATGGGTCTTTATGGTGTGACCTAAACAAACTCCAAGTCGACAAGTCTAACTAGCTTGTGGACGTTGACTTGACACGTTTAGGACTTACTCAAATGATGTTCCTTTAGGGAAAGGCAAATTTGTTCAATAAATGTAGAGACATTTACACGTGTATATGGTTGCTTGTTAGACTCACAGGAGTAACTCAATGCGGTAAGGCTAAGGCTATTGCAGCTTAATGATGAGGTTGTTTCCTAAAGTATTCAATCGAAAGGAACTACTATTGGAATTAATTCATAGTATTGGGACAATTGGGATTCTAGCCTTCCCCAGTCCTTATGTCTTAATCCTAGATTAAACGAGTCAAGAACTTTATCTCATAGTATGCTAAGACTGAAAAGTTCACATTAAACCCTTCACATTGGATGGATGGGCATGAGTTTGTAATTAACATCGATCGTAATTTGTAGGTACTGACAAACTAAAAGGAGTTTTAATTCAATAACAATTAATAGAAGAGTTTAATCAGACAATAAGACTATATCATCTAATATAATGCGTTTGGAATATGGGTCTACTGCCATTCTTTGATCAACCTAAGGGGTCACGAAATGATTCACGAATTGAACAAGCATAGTCATCTCAAGATCAATACTAATAAATTAGATGAGTTTAATTTATTGTCAAAAAGAGTAAACGAAACGCTATATTAATTAATTTACTACTTAATTTTTAAGTGATAGAAAACATATGTTATTATTATTATTATTATTATTGGGTACAAAGAAAGCATATGTTAAATAGTTTACATTGATTTAAATAAGAGTAAAATTATTTGAACTTGAAACTTAATTAGGAGTAAATAAATTTGAGTTTATTAATTTAATTAAATATTGGACTTGAGATTTAATTAAGAACAATTAATTTAAGTCCACTAATTAAACAATGTGATGGATGTGAAATTTAATTAATAGTAATTAAATTAAAGTCCACCACTTAAGGTCCAATAGGGAAATTGAGTAAGATGCTGGTCCAATAGGTTTCTTAAACCTATTTGACACCATAAAAGCAAGTTATGACCACCAAGTGGTGTGGCTATGCCTATGCTAGCTTAATCAGAGGTCTCACAAGTTGAGACCCTAGGAACGCAGCTACCATTGGTAGGGAGAGTTCTACACCCTAAGTGTACCATCCTGGCTCGACCCATGGAAATGGGCTATAGAACCAAAAAAATAAAACCAAGTTATGAGAAAAAAAAATGTCTATAATTCTATTTTAGTATTAAGAATATTATTGAATATTTAAATATTAAATAAGTATTCTAGTATGCTAATTGAATAGTTGTTCAATTATTGAGTCGTGGACTACCTAGAAGAAAGTCCCCATAGAGTTCTCGAGAAATAGATCTGAAAGGTTTGGCAGACATCCTAATCATCTTAAATCAGCCAAAAGCAAGAGGCAATTAGATTATTTATTTCTCTGATTTAAATGGTAAGTTTTAAAATCAAAATCTAATCAATATTTTAAATTCCCGTGAAACATTTGCACTTTCAAGCCGTAAAAATTTTAATTTCCGCTGCACTAGAGCAACCGGATTCAAATTGGTTCCCAAATTGGGAGTACCAACTACCAAGTCATTTAATATGGGGGATTCATAGATAGTACCTAGAATTTGTACACCAGTATCCATACCCGAGATGTCTACCAGTATTAGGTAACTATGCTTCAGAGTTAGTTAAAACATAACACCTACAAAAAAACAAAAATAAAATTCATGCAATTACCTTGGTTTCCCCGGACTGCCAAATGAAAAATGGCAGAAAAGGCCCAGTTTCAGTAACAGGTAAATATCCAGAAGCCCCCAGTGTAGAATTCACGACAGAGTGATCAAATCCTTCAATTTCTTTCAGGCAACGACGGCTTTGCCAGAGGTCCTACATGAAAATTGTCTCTTAATTGTTCTCTATTGCAAAACCAAGTAAAGCATACGGCACAGATACAACTTACAGGCATATACATGGCACAAACTTTCAATAAACCTTTACAAGGCATTACTAGCACATCATCTGACAAAACTGACTCGAGCAAAGTTCTTTCCTTCCTATAAAATATCAACACCAGAAAGATGAGTAGTAAGTTGCTTTTAATTCTGGATTGGTGAAAGTAAGACGAAATAACGCCTCTAAGGCATTTTAGGTATTTTTCGCGATAGCAAATGAGAAATTAGATGAAAAAGAGTTCAACCAAAACTAGGGAATTTTTGTGCTTGTACTAAGCTCAAGCTCTGATCTAACATATATTGAGCTTGAGTTTGATCCTTAGTTGGACAAATCCATATAGCTTACACTGGATCTAGGTATAAAATACAACTAAAAACATATACGACGCCTGTTCAGCTTGAGCCCAATAGTAGTCTGATTATTACACTTGATGATGCAGCAGAATAAGTCGTTGAAAATAAAAAGTAAATCAAACCTTTTCTTGAAGCAACTTTAAATTCTAAAAAGAAGATTACAGCATTTCCATCAAAGTTAAAGTGTTTCTTATTTTGGTAATTTCCTCACACTCCTGCTGATTTAAGAAAGCTAAGTTGCCATTGCCATTTCTCCACTAGGATATTATTATCTTAGGAGAAATCCTACAGAGTAGACGGACATAATTTACTCCCAGCCTGTTTACCAGGAGAGCTAAAATGATGAACAGTAGTAAATCATTTAGTAGCCAGAAAAAGAATGTTGAGGTGAGACCAAGGTTTTGGACATGAGAGCAACAGAGACTCCGACCTCAAGGTTAGGACATGATGAGGAAAAATAATAGAGCGTCTTATCAATGAAATAATGAATTCAAATCAAATCTACCATCAGTCAGAATCTCATCTTATTCTTCTCACTCTGCTAATTCATAAGCATACATAACCAATTGGAGTTCAAGGGATACACCTACCAGAATCGTAGATTTTGCCAGGGAAGGACACTTTCATTTCCATAATAGAATGGCTCCGCAATGAATAAGTTGATCTGCAGAACAAATATGTGGATTTAGCAACATAGTTACACCAAGAAAAGATAGGTGAATCTATGCTGTATCGCCAACAAGGTGGAATGACATAACTTAGCAAGGATAATTCCCTTGAGACCCCAATTACAGAACTACCCTTCTGTTAAATTTGCAATTAGCACCATTGAGGTTTGATTCAATCTAACAAACAGCACCAACAGAGATCCCAGGTTAGGAAATAAATCTCCATCTGTTAGTGTCTGGGAGATAATTGCATATCATAAAGGGGTATTTCTGTAATTTCCCTCAATTTGCTTGAGAAACTAAAGATTCTCAATAAAAGAAAAGTTTACAGAAGATCTAACTATCATTTTATTTACCTTTCTCTGATGTGAATCTCGCAGAGTTGACTGCAAATCTTTCTTCTTTATGAATTCTATACGATCCATAGTGTAGCTATTTGCCTCAGAAACTGTTTGAAGATATTGTAAACCCTTATTTCCAAGCCCAGGAAATAAGGGAATCACATGTGAAGTCTTGGAAAGATGGGCAGCAGCAACTGCCAAGAAAATGCTATCATCTGCAACTAAACACAAAGCATTTTCTCTCCGACGCAACTGCAAAAAGAAAAGGAACAAAGAAGAAAGAAAGTCAAAAGTCTAATTACAGATGAAATGAGGTAAAGATAATAAAGAATAAACAAATTAGTTTATAATTCTTCAAGATCTGACAAACAAATGAACAAAAAAAAATCATGTTATTCCTACGAACACATTGACAATTGATACTACGGAAAGCTTGTAGAGCAAAAACTTTGAACATGAAAACAAAATACCATGGGCAGAATGAGGTATTGAACTGAATTGATTAGCTAGCAGTTAAGAGCATGCATTATCTGTTTGTCTAGCATCTTTTTTTGAGTTTTGTAAGAATGCTGATTGTTTATGTTTGTGGTGAACTCATGTCATGCATCATTTTTGGGTTTTGCAAAGAGTGCTAATTATCATCGTTTCTATGTTGTTATGGTGAACTCGTGTCATACCTTGAGTTCATGGATGCCGAATACATTTTTGTAGATGTAGGGCATGTTAATGTTTATGTTTAGGAGGTACAGATGTTGCCGGTGAATTTGGGTAAGGAGTACGCATTTGACATAACTCTTACTGAATATTTATTTGGATTTAGCATCCAAGTATTTATTTTCGTTCGCGTGTTTGTTATAAACGTTTATTTAGAGTGGGGAGTTAATATACTGCTAAACTACATGTATGAGGAACCATATCTGCAAGCAATATGTATTTGTTATGGTTTTTTATTTTACAGGGGCGGGGGCTATTTGGTATAGTATTAAAAGGAGGTGTAACCGTAAGATATAAATATGGGGAGGTATTTGTGATTTCTAATCATACTTTTACATGTCTAAATATGCATGAAATATTTATTTCAATTTAAATTTATAAATAAAATAAAGTAGCAATTTTTCAGCAGATAAATTAATTCAAAGATAACTAAGATTACAAAAATATCATTATATATTTAAAAACAATTACATTATACCCCCAAAGGGTAATTCTGACGTTGAATTATTGATCAATAGTAAAATAAGGGCACAATTGGGATATCCAAAAAAATTTGGCTGACATCATTGATTTTTAATGCCATCATTAATGTTCACAAATTTTTAAAACATACCCCATTCCCAAACTAAATAGCAGGGAAGGAAATGCCAACTCCATCAGTCAGTGTGAAAGTTATTTTGTCAAACTCAGTATTATTGTACACTGCGATTTGTATTGTTAGAATATCTTTTAGCATTATCTTTCCTTATTTTATGAGTTTATTCTGGCTGATAGATCATAATGTGTCTTTCTATTTAAGTACTCTATTACCTAGTTGCATAAAGTTGTCTTTTGGAGAGGTTATTCAATACATCATTACAAGATACCATTTTATTCTTTCTAACAAGAATGGATTAGGAGAAATGGTTTTCCCCTCCATGAAGTGCTCCAGATCTTACTTCATAGCCAAAAAATACAAATATGGGATGAAAAATGGACAAACTAACTGAATGTCAAAATGAATGGCATGAAAGCAGAGAATAAATCAAAAATTATAAAATAAGAAATGGCTGAAATTTCCAGCAAAAACCTTCAACATGCAAACAATATTCATCATGAGATAAAGCTATATATTCACTTTTGGAGGTCAATGTAAAGGTCATAAAGGATGAAATAACCTTACAGTTTTCTCAATGGCTGAAAGCATTAAGCATCTCCAGTCCCTATCTCCATATAATGCAGCTCTTTCTGGTGACAAAACAATCTGACAATCCTGAGTACAGAAGTCACGATGGCAGATATCTTTCTGGTCCAGTGATGTCTTGAATTCATATGAGATGTTCATTTTAGTGTGAACAGCTTTTAGTCGAACCTCTTGATCTCTCAATACAGGACAACCTGAACTTGGGGTGAACCAAACAGTCTGTTTCCAATGATCACACCAATTTCTAGAGCCTGTGTAGAACACATAGGAATAGGTTCAGAGACTATTACGTAACTGACTGTGATGACAAAGAAAAAGTAACAACAAATCAACTTACTAAGGGAGGCTGAATTTAACTCTTTCATATTGGGACAGATTATCCAATTTGGTCCTGTAGAATAGAAGATTTCTCCTTCACTATCAAGCTGGAGCAACCACCTTGAAAGAGGGAAAAATTATTAAAAACTGAGCATAGACAGCATATATTGATTATAATTGAATAGTAAACAACTTAAACAATACTTGAAACACAATTGACCTATGTGTGAAATTATGTACCAAGAGATGATAGCATGAACTGTGCCATCTTCTGTAGCCTTAATGTTTAGCTCAGTTTCACGAGAATCGTCTGGTCTTCTCCAAAAGTCAAAATCAAAAATTTTGAAGGGCTCTGAAAGCTGGATAAAATAGCCGGTGAGTAGTTTATTTTAATCAATCTTATATCCCCTCAGTGATCATGAAATTCCTTACCAGTTTGATTTCTTCCTTAATTTCATCACAATGCAATGCAAATTGTTGCTGCTTAACGGCTAAAATGTTAGCCATACCCATTGGAACAAGATGAATATCATCTGATGCTTCTGCCTCTCTATTAACTAAATCATGCATCTCCCTTAAATATGTACACTCAACCAGCTGAAAGAAATAAAAGAATATTACATTAGGGGGGAAAAATGATTGGAAGCACTTTATGCATAAATATTTATATGGTACTGCAGTATGGAATCAATTCACGGTGCATGTTTCTGAAACAATAGAATACATTACACACTTCGAATATTAGTGCCATTTATTCATTATAAAACACGGAGAAAAAGTACCCTTCAAAGAGAAAAGGAGAAACAATCAACCTACTGTCAGTAGCAAGCATGTACATTGTTGGAGAACATGGTAAGTTTAAACAATACCTGACCATAAGTTGTTGCCCGGTAAGGTACTGTTTGTGGATTTTCTACCAGTAGTTTGTCATGTGCATGTTGCAGAGTTGGGATCAGCCCTTCACCCAATAATTCTGAGTCTAAGATCTCACTAACCTGTATTATATAATATTACATAACCATGACCACCAGATAATGCAACATCTATACACATAAAATGCACTAATAATTCTACGATGGAGTTTCTTTTTTCTAAAATCAAATGTCCTTTTTTCTAAGATCAAATGGACATATAACCAGAAACCAATGCACAACATTTGAGCTAGAAAAGCATTGCAGAAAACCTTTAAATGGGAACTATTTTACCTAAGCAGTTCAACAACATTCCAAATAACAGGCGGCCAATAGCACCATAAACACAATACATAGTCTAAATATGAAACTAATGTTAGCCTCATATTAACAAAGACATTACTTATCCAAGAAATAGGGTACGCACAAGAACATCAGCACGTGAAGGGATATCCAGCCCTACTTCCAATTCGTCCGACCTCTTGTTTATGATGCGTATTTTCCCATCCATGCCATTGGTTCGGAGGACCTTCTTCATTAATTTTACCATGGGAAGGTATGACTCACAAGCCGTCACCAAACCATTTGAACCAGAGCTCCCCTTTGAGTCAGAAACATGCATAGCACGAGCTGCCATCAATGACAGCAGTCCTGTTCCTGCACTATTCACACACAGGAAGTCTTAACCAGTGAATAACTTGAATAACCACCATAACTACTCATCAATCAGTTTTGATCTGTCTACAAACATTAACGTGTATGCCAATTTACACGCACAATTCGGCTAAAATTCCATCATTCATGCTTTCTAACCGACAAAAAAGGAGAGCACTGATGTTGGTATGTTGACCATAGCCATCAAGATTTTAACTTTGTTTGATCTTTCAGTTTTGTATTCACAGCGCATAAGCAAGTCATACTATATTCTACAAAATTTAATCGTATAACAATTTAACACACTCTAATTCAAGAATGAAAATTTGTCCAACAGCAACAATACATGCAAAATTTGCACAATCTTTCTTTCAAAAAGTGTCCGTGAGTACCCGATATCGAGAACGTGACAGGGTTTAGTCACAGTTTTGTCAATGGCTCGACGGAAAGCGATGTTGCGGCGATTGTCGTTGAGCATGTCGAGATACGACGTCGTCGCAAGAAGGGATTTTGGGGTTACATGACTGTCGTTGTTTTCTTCCTCTTCTTCTTCAATGACCATCCATTCCGATTGTCCCGTCAGTGGGTCGACTTTCAGCTGGAACATTCGCTGTGCCGTCCCGGCGGCGGCTAGAGAACTCATTCCGGCGGTGGCTGCGATACGGTAAAATGTGAAGCGTAGGGGTTTAAGGAAGACGGACAGCATCACACAATTCACAATTGGGATTTTACCTCGGGGAGAATCATATTATATTTTTAATGGAAATCCAAAATAGTTCTCATGTTTGTAATTTATTGTAAGAGTTAAATGCCCGGAAACTCCCTGTGTTATGCCTAATTAGCCGTCAGAACCCTGTGTTTCAACAATTACCATAAAAAACCCTATAATTTTATTTAATTATCATTGAGAACCCTGCATCCATTATTGTTGTCCTAGATCACATAATCCTTCTGTTATACTTAACGCACTCGCACTCAGTTCTCCGCACTGGCGAATTTGTGCGCATCG
>JBBMKE010000002.1:5638805-5653463 GCA_037834125.1 Lippia alba | reverse complement strand
TGACAGATTCCTTAGAATGAGAGATTTTGATCTAATGAAAGCGAAAGACATGTTTGTGCAATACATTAAGTGGAGACAAGAATTTGGTGTTGATGCCATCTCAAAGGTAATTCATGGAAGATCTAATGTTGGGTATTCACTTTTTTTATTTTTTTTAACGCACACACACCTCGAAGTGGCCAGATTTGTAATCTACAAAACATTTATTATACAAAATCGTATATATCTTACAGAAAACGTCTTATAATTTGCTTGCTTGGCAGGAATTTAAGTATGAAGAACTTGACGAAGTTAAAAAATGTTATCCTCATGGATTTCATGGAATCGATAGATACGGCAGGCCTGTATATATAGAAAGAATTGGAATGGTTAATCTTGAAAGGTTTTCTCAAGTAACTACAATTGAAAGATTCGTGAAGCATCATGTGTGGGAACAGGAAAAAACTCTGAATTGGAGATTTCCTGCCTGTTCTCTTGCAGCGAAAAAACATATAGCATCCACACTAAGTATATTGGATGTCAAGGATGTGGTAAACAATTATTCTTACTTTTCACTTCTCAGTTGGGTGACTGAAACACTAATTAATATTGTTATTGTTATATATATTTGTTTGGCAAATTGAGACTCGAATAATAATTTGCTTATTCATCTGTAAAGTAAAGCGCAACATATATAATTTTAGTAAGTGAGACTTAAATAATTGTTTGCCTTTTTCTTGTTTTATTTAAGCTCAAGCCTCAACATATACTTTACACTCCTGTAGTCCTATATAGTGGTGGAGCCATAAATTTAATATAAGGGTCAATCAAGAATGTTTGTTCGGCTCATTTTGGCCAAACTGAATTTTCATTTCAATTAAGAAAAATTAAAATTTTTTAAAAGATGGACCGAGATCGAAATCGCTGATAATTAACTGTAATATGTAAAAGATATAAAAGATTTCGTTTATAGTGTCGGCCATTTATTAATATATTTGTATATATAAATAATATAGGAGATAAAATACAAATTAAAATATGAAATTATTTGGTGGCTCGTCTCAGCCAAATATATACTATCCTTAAAAGTCTCATTTGCCTCCGAGCTATTAAATGTGGTATTAATTCCTTGAGTTTACAGGGGATGTCTCAGTTCTCAAAGCCTGCTCGTTATTTATTTTTGGAAATTCAAAGAATCGACAGCAGTTACTATCCAGAGGTACATATATACATGTTCTGTACATTGCATAATATAAATGTACATCCAGAATCCCAGTAGTTATGATTTCTTTAAAGAACGTTGTTTAGAAATTACACACGCCATTTAAATTTTATTAACAAAATATAAACACCAAGCATGTTATATTATTTTAAGAATTAAATCATTTTTCATTTAATATTATTAATCTATATTATCAAAGTAATCCTACATAACACTGTAGTTCTATAACATTTGTTGGTGGCGACTGATCAATATTTATTTTGGACAAGTTTTTACGGTCTGATTCCATAAACAAATTTGAGAAGTTCTGATAGTATCAATTGTTCCATTTAATTAAATCTTAGAATATTATGGTATTATTAGTTCCATATTGGCAAGTTTGATTTTGATTCTACTCATCAAAATTTTATTTGAACGCATTTAAATCCTTAACAAAGCTTAAAAGATGAGGCTAATTACTTGAAAATTACAAGAGATGAAAGTATAATTTTCTAAATTGAGGTATAAGTACTCCTAACCATAAGGAATTTAGATTTTGTTTTACCCTAATTATATATATAATAATATTTACAAATATACGTTCTCTTAAATATTTTTCTCTAAATTTGGGTCATATTTTCAGACACTGCATCAACTTTTTATCATAAATGCTGGATCTGGATTCAGGGTACTTTGGAGAGCAGTGAGGGCTTTTCTTGATGCACGCACTTTGGCAAAGATAAGAGTAATAATCATATAATTTGTTGCCCTCTCCTATACGATCTCTATTGTGACAATATATTTTGGATTTATCCGATAAAAGTTCATTAGAGTAAATAATTCATTTTTTAGTAAAGTTTTAGTGTCACAATAATAGTTAAACGACATGTTCATAATGACCAAATTGTGCTACAATGAGGAAATTATACCGATAAAGATTTATTTTCATGACGAATTTGCTTAAAGGTAATTCACCAAATATGGTGTTCCCGATGAAATTGATTTATAAAGACAAAATCTTTTTGTATTTGTGTGATGAAAATTTTCATCATTGATCTTTTTCTTCACCAGAATTGCTACATGTTGAAATTATATCTCATAAATTCTTTCGGGAAGATTTTAGATCTGAAAATTGCGACAAATATTTGTACTAAAAAGAGTATTTTATGACGATATTTGATTTTTATCTGATAAATTTATTCGTGGTAAAAAGCAAATTTTGTTATGTATGGCCGAATCGGTAGAGAATTACATAAGGACAATATTTTAATTTAATTCTCAACAATGCATTAATGTAGGTATTGGGAACCGACTACAAAAATAGCCTAATTGAAGCTATTGATCCAAGGTAATCCCTTCAAGCTAAACTTTGATGATTTAAAATTTTCCGATAGTTAATGTGAAATTACTGTGACAGTAACCTTCCGAGTTTTTTGGGTGGTGATTGCACTTGCGGGGAATCTGGTGGTTGCCTTTACAGTGATAAAGGACCTTGGAATGATCCCCAAATCACACAAATACTTCAGGTTAGTCGAGTAATTCTAGCCCGAGCCTAGCTCGACCAAATCAGTGTAACGAGAGGGTGAGTGAGGTTAATGACACAAATATCATGAACTTTATCATAAATTTTCAATGAAAAGGAAATGACTTAATTTTTTTTTATACACACTCAGGTGAGAATTTGAACTTAAAACCTTGTCATGGAGAATAAACCTATTAACAACTTGAACCAAACCCTGTTGGCTTGTAATTTCAATTAACTTAGGGTAGTAAACGTAATTTTCCCTATTAAAATGATTTTGCCCGAAAACTCTCTTACAAACTTAATTGTGACACAAATTGTTTCTTCCATGGATCCACTGTATCTTTTTTAACAGGCAGTGTGTTATTAAAATGACTAATATTCCTATGAGGTATGAAACTTGAGGCTAAAAAACAGCTTTTTTAGGGAATGCTTTGTACTGAAGAAGAGGAGGAAGATGGACAGAGGAATGCTTCAAATGAAAAGGATGTGGTCTCGGTTGATAAGAAGCCTTTGTTAGAGAAGATCCAAGCTTTTGAGCCTGCGCTGAATGATGCAAAAACAGTGAGTTAAATTATTATTACTGGTAATTTTCTGCACGCACGATGAGTATGCAACGAAATAATAATAATTATTATTGAACTTTATTGAAATTAAATTTTTTATATTAATATATATTTTATAATAATTTTTAATATAATTACTGCATTATATAAAGAAATATGATAATATTATATCAATAAAAATAATATTAAAATATAAATTGCAAAAAAATATAAATATTAAAACATTTATTGAAAAAATTAATTGAGGTAAGAGAAATGAGGAAAAAAGAATTAATTGGCACATTGTAGCAGTAAAGAAAAATAAATGAAAAGATAAATAAGAACACGATCTTTAAAGTGGTTTGCACATTCTCCACAAATTATTGTCCCACAACCTCTTTAGTTTGTATGTTTGCACTTCCTAGAGGCATTATTTGACAGAATCAAAGTAATATCTTGTCCAAATTAATTTTGTATTAACCTATTGTAGATATAATTAATATTATTATACTTAATAAAGGATCAATCATGAAAATTTAACACCACACATAAATTGAACAAAAAACATTATTTTAGTAGAAACATACCAATAATTATCATGTATCTTGTTTAATTGTTTTCTTGTCCATATCTAGCAAACCAAATGGATTAAGAACATCTCTGTCCTCATTTTTTGTGCAGAAAATCAGCATGCTGGAAACTGCACTCAGAGACACCAAGTTGGTGAGTAATCAAGATCACATTGAACTTCATTTGAACCAATGAATTGGGTCCTATGAACTTCAAACTTACAATTCAAATACACTCAGTAATTAGCTAGAAAATCAAATGAATAGTAAATCATTTAAACTTAATGTCCTTTAAAATCCTCATATAAGAAAAATCAATTAAAGAATATTTTTTTTCACTAACACACACATACACATACTATCACGCGTGCAAACTCCAAACACACATTATTACTAAATATGAACAATTTGAAATACGCTTATATATTCACCATGACTCGATTTACTTGGGCGGGAAATGTGGGTTAGGGCCGAGTATCCGACAATAGCTAGTGTTTACCTCGTTAGATTTCAAGCCTTGTTCAAGTCCATAGGCCTTATTAGTGAATTTATTGGACAATGCAATTTAACAACTGCTATTGAGCGTTTTTAATTAGTCCATTTTCAATGGCTTATTGCAAATTACCAACATACCTCACATGCATATGGAAAATTATTTTACTTTCCCCAAAGATTCCAATTTTTGACAGGGTCATACTAGTTGAAGTAAACAACCCCGATTCAATACTGATGTTAGTCCATTCTTACTAATAGCCAAGGCAAATATTGAACTGTTTATTTACAATTATTGTCCATATGGCCGTAACCCAAAACCATTAGATTGGCATGTCCAGGTAAACTGATATCCAACAAAAGATTTGAAAATATGGTATATTTCAAATTTTAGATATGTATACTCAGTCAAATATAAATTTATTGTTCCACTGCAGTAGGCTAAGATTATTTGTAAACAGATTTATGTCATTACAATTTGTTGCCGTTTAATTTATTTAGCTATTTTCACATTTGTAGGTCTTACAAGGACTCGCAGAACACATAGAAGAACTCAAAAGATGAATATTATCATTTCGCTTAAAGTGTTGAGTTGCATATTACAAGCTTTTCTTTCTTCTCGATTAATTCCTTTCACTTTTTTCATATTAGTACCAACAAAATGTCATGTCGTTAGACTGGTCTTTGAAAGAGTCAAATTTTAGTTTTTAAGTACTTTTATTAGCAGCAATTTGACTATTAATGAAATAATAAGTGTAAAGTTTTTTATTAGCAGCAATTGGGCTATTAATGAAATAATAAGCGGAAAGTTTCATAATCATCTAATTCTATCAGGCAGGAATGAAGATAGGGGAGCCCCCTCCCCCTAAATTTTGAATTTTTAAAAGAATTTGTATATATATTTTGAAAATTTTACAATTTTGCCCCCACATTCAAAATTTCACCCCTTTAATTTTGGATATATTATTTTTTGCTTCCCCTTATATTAAATTTTTTAGTTCCATTTTTGCTATCAGGTTTGTTCATCATATCTCATTTAAGTTTATTAAATACAATATTGTAGGTATTTGTATATGGATGAAACCTTAAGGTCACATTAAGAGTAGTGCCTTGAATGAGTCGAATAGTTTAGGTATCCTTTCGTAAAATACTTTTATCAGCAGTATTTTGTTACATTAATGAAATAATAAGTCTAACATTTTATAGTCATTTAATTCTATGTAGCTCATTTATCATATCTCATTCAAATTTATAGCTATTTTTGTATGGAAGGAATCTCAAGGTCACATTGAGCTGCAACCTCACACAATGATGGAGGTTATGAAGATTTTTTATGGTGTAACCTAAATGAACTCCAAACCGAAGAGTCTAACAAGCACATGGATGTTGACCTGACTCGTTTGAGACTTGCTTATACGACGTGTCTTTAAAATTTTTTACTTTGTTTCACAAGTATTGAATGTGGAGACATTTATACGCACGTGGGGGTGTTTATTAGAGAACAAGTATATTGAGGACCCTGAAAGGAACACCTCAATGGTGTAGTGCCCGTTGGGGGCCACAATCCTACACCGTCATACCTCTTGAGTGGATAGGAGACCTAGCACTTAAAAGACACGCCGGCAAAAACAAACAATACAATACTCTTTCCAAGCTACCATCTGCATGTCGCGTCTTGTAACCGTCTCCACCTTCTTAGTGTCGTCTCCTTTTCACCGTCACCGCTATCTCTTTTTTCAGTTTTTCTTTCCCATTTTTTATTTTTATTTTCTCTTATTTTGTTTTTTGAAATAGGAAGGAATCAGATAGTTATGTCATTTTCTTTTCAATGTTATTTTATTAATTTGCAAAAAATAAGCGTGAAATCTAATTATAAAATTCAAATGGAGAGTTAATTTTGATATTTTTATCTAATTTTTATAAGGGTGGGGGAGATTTCCGTCATTGTACGAAAAATAAAATTATGGGCTTGTCACGTTTCTTTATGGATTCAAAGCCAGAAAATAAACCACCACTTCATTTCCCTCCTACAGCTCACGTTCAGCATTTCACGGATCACCTCCGATTTCGTTTTTCTTTTTTCTTTTTGGCCAAAAAATTAATTTATTTCCCAGAAAATATAACTGCCTTCACTTTGTATCATTTGAATCAATTGTTTTTTCCGATTAGTTTCCACAAGAAAAATGAGTACCGGCGAACTTCTCAATGTCGAGCCTTTGGAAATGAAATTTCCATGTGGGTAACTTTCTGCATTGTTCTCAAATTGCACTTAGTTTTAGAAAAAAAAAAAAGATCACATTTTTAAGCTTTGTAGTTTTTTCCTCATGTTTCTGTTGTTCTTGGATTGATTAGTCGAGCTGAAGAAGCAGATCTCTTGCTCTTTGCAAGTATCAAATAAGACCGAAAACCATGTTGCATTCAAGGTAAGGGTTAATTGATATGGAGTTTTGGTAAAATAATTGTAATTCAAGAATCTTGTTAAGTTTTAGATATCGGTATCATGGGTTCTTTGTTGTTGTTTTCTTATTGCTTTCTTTTTTAGGTTAAAACGACGAATCCCAAGAAATATTGTGTTCGGCCTAACACTGGGATTGTTTTACCTCGTTCAACTTGCGATATTGTTGGTAATTTATCTGTCATTCCCTTTGTATTACTGTCTTGTTTATGTTTTCCGTTTGCCTTTTTTGTTTTTGATGTTACTCACTTTGTTCAGTGTAAAATTTTCTCCAGAATGATCTTTATAACATTGAGCGGAGCTGTAGTTAGTCAACTGTTGTGCTTTAAACATTTTATGTCTTGATTGGCTCGCTAGCCGAAATAATTTATCTGTGATGATAGTTTTATAAAATTAATGTACATGGGATGGAAATAATTGTATACGCGTGAATATTAGCTGCAAGAGATGTTCTTGGCACATTGTTGTTTTTGGTTCTTTTTCTGGAATTGAAATGCATTAAGATAGGATATAATAAGTTATTTGTGAAAAGCTTTCGTTTGAATAAAAAAAAAGTCAAGGTGGTTCATCTTTGGAAGGTAATTAAAGAATTGGGAAATTTGAAAGATGAAGCAGTGCAATCCAATATTAGGTATGGAATATACCTTATAGAGAAGCATTTAAAATCTTGCTTTTTGCTTAAGATGGTTTGATGGATTTGAGCATTCATCATATATAGTTTTTTGTTTTCTATTTTCATGTTTTTCTCTTAGCAATTAAGCTCACAAACTTTCAGTTAACTGGTTTCTGTTGGATTCAGTCTGATTATTAAGGGCGTTTGCTGATGGATTTTTACTTCTATGCCTGTTGTAGTCACAATGCAAGCACAGAAAGAGGCTCCTGCAGATATGCAGTGCAAGGACAAGTTCTTGCTTCAGAGCGTAGTTGCAAACCCTGGCACAACTCCAAAAGACATTACTGCAGAAATGGTATGCTCTTTTTAGTTACTGGTCCAATATTTTTATACGGAGTGTTGAATTCCTTATATTCTTAGTGAATTATTTTCTGGAGAATTGTGTTGAAATGCAAAAGCCTAGAAATTACATGATTGGGAAACAAAATGATGAGCTAAGAAATAGCATTTCTGGATTGTCGGAAAAGAAACAACCTTCACCTTATCAGCAAAAGGTTTTCAGCTCAAATTTTGATAGCGGTTGAAAAGGAAGAAAACGCTCGCAGAAACACAAATGTTTAAGGTGTTGCTGCTAAAGTCATAACCACCGTTTATATGCATAACTTAGTGGTCAAGAAAAGCTAAGTTGAACGTTATTAATTTCTGACTGCAAGAGGGAAAATCTTTGGATTTTACTAAATAATATTTCAAAAGATTCATGTGCAGAATTAGCCAATTAGCGTAATCGTGTTTGAGAAAATAATGATGAACAGCTGATGAAAATGGTATTTACCCTATGCAAATCCTAGTTTTGACAACCCTAAGAAAAGAATGAATCAACAAAAACGAGTTTGGCTACATTATTTTACACAGTCTCAGGAGCAGGACGAGGTTGTATATGGTTGGTGATGAACTTTACTTACAGACAATACGTGAAGTCATTTTCTCTTCACCTAAGCTAGATATGGATGGATGCTGCTAACTATTTCTTAGAGGATAATAATTAATAAACATTGTTGGTTTTATACTTGTAGTTTAATAAGGAGCAAGGACAGGTTGAAGAGTGCAAGTTGAAAGTGATCTATGTTGCACCACCTCAACCGCCATCTCCAGTTGCAGAGGGATCAGAAGAAGGTTTTTCGCCGAGGCCCACCACTGTTGATAATGGCACAGAGGTTCATTACACTTGATGGAGCTTTTACTTGCAAAAATTCATTTGGATTCTTTTATGACATTTAAAGAACCATCGTACTTATCCCTAAAACTGATTGTCTTCCTCGTTTTCTTTGTTTTGGGATGCCTGCAGGGTACTAGAGTATATGTTGATAGTAATGACAAATTACCTGAGGTAAATGCAATCCTGACCCTTTCCTTGCTTACCCTCATACTTGTTAGTGGTTGTTGTGATCTCTGCTTACTTTGAAAATTCTGCAAATTTTGATTTCTCTCTTTTATTCTGTCCCCACCTTTTATGTTCTTTCCTGTTGGAAGCGTGTATTAGCCACTATGATCTTTTAACATCCGTGTTATTTAAACAAAAATTTGAGTTTCTCTATTTGGCTTTCGTCCAGTTGGATGTATTATGATTAATTAGGATGACCATTGTTGAACTGGAAACCTGTCACCTCTCCCTCAGACTAAAACATGTCCATCTAATGCAATTGACCTATTCCCAGTGCCTGTTTGCTCAGATCCATTCCTTAATTTGCAAATGATGCATGCTTGATTGTGCCTGTTACGAAAGCTATCATTTGAAAAGTCTTTTAACTAAAGTTATTTAGTTTACAGAAAGAAGTTTTATTAGCTACCAGTTAGAATGCACTTGCATTGGTGTAATTGCACCATCGATCTGTGGCTCCATTTGTAACTGGTGGATGTTTCTGAGTTCGGAATTTTCTGTTTGCTATGCGCATGCTTTGCCATATCGATATTTGACTTTGGCTAAGTTGACAGATATGTATTATTATTTTAAACTTAGGTAAAATCTCTTGTCTCAAAACTGACTGAGGAAAAAGCTGCTGCAATTCACCGGAGCAACAAACTTCGTCAAGAATTGGTGAGAGCCTGATAATATTCTCTCGTAATTCGTATAAGACATACTTGCAATTAGCAAAATGATTTACAACACAAATAATTATTTCTTTTCCATTGTACCCTTCATAAGTGTTTTTTTTGTTCAAGGTTTGGCTTATAAGTTGAATCTTCAATATACTTGCCTCGCAAAGTTGGTGAGATTGTAGGAAATAATTTTTTCATAAAAGACTTGGCATAGTGTAGTCATCAACATATAATTTTTGTACTAATCTATCTGTCAGAATTTACTTATATGGCCCGGTGGCAAACTTCAGATACACAATACACGCATTTCATTGCAATTTGCTCCTAATAACTATATTCCCAAACAGGTTTAATTGATTTACTAAAATTTGGAACTTAGTTTAGCAGCTTAATCTATGCCTAATATATGCAATTGATCTTTCCAACATAACTATGACTTCGATAAACAAATTTGTATCTGCATGTGTATATATCGACTTTTTAGCATCTGGTAAATTGTTTATACTGAAGCGTTGTGCTGTATAGGAACTATTGAAGCGCGACGCCAACAAAAGTGGAGGAGTATCCTTCACCGTCGTTCTTGTGGTCGGTGTGCTGGGTGTACTCATAGGGTACCTCATGAAAAGGACATAAATCAATGCAAGAGTATATATATATATATCCACATTAAATTTTCAGTAATATATTTACTTATCTCTCTTGACACCTATGAAAACATAGGACTGGGGATAATTTGTTGATGTCCATGCTTATATCTTAGCTTAGGTAGCTTTGTGGTGGTTGTAATTTCTTCCTGTTGAGTTAGATTACACAATCTTATTTATCCTGATGATAACGTTCCTTTGTAATTTGGATTACAACTTCTGTGATGTTTTTTATGTGCTTTATGGTAAAAAGTCCTTTTAAATATGTATCTTGTGCTTGTTTGGTTAAGACCATTAATTATAGAAAATTTCTTGTTCAATTGTGTAACATAACCCAATATGTCATAGAATAGGACAACTAAGTGATTAGTATTTCATTTTTCATATGCTCAACGTTATATGTTTTACTGCTTTCCAGCAAAGGAAAAATTGAACTTTGGTTTTCTTCTTAATAATATTTCCTTTGATTCTGTTCGGACAAAACTATAATTATGAAAATTAGAGTTATTTACACCATACCCCTGTGTTAGGTGAAATGAGCAAAAAAAAAACCCGTGTTACAAATATTAACATAGAAAACCCTATGTTTTCAAAAATGGGCCAAAAAAACCCTGTGTTACAAAAATTACCACAAAAAATCCTATGTTTTCAAAAATTAACATAAAAACCCCTGTGTTTTCAAAATATTTGCATGGAAAACCCTATGTTAGGGTTCGCCATGCAAGTATTTTGAAAACACAGGGTTTTTTGTGTTAATTTTTGAAAACATAGAGTTTTTTGTGTTAATTTTTGTAACACAGGGTTTCCATGCAATTATTTTGAAAACACAGGGTTTTCTGTGTTAATATTTGTAATACAAAGTTTTTTTTGCCCATTTCAACTAACACAGAGGGTATGACGTAAATAACTCATGAAAATTATAATGTACAAATGATACCCAATATTGTTATCAGGCTATTTTTTAAAATAGAACCGATCATAAAGACTATGGGAGTTTAACAAGCACTCTTCCGTTATTTATTGCAACGGAAAAACATGAGACAACAAACAAATCCAAGTGTTAATCAAAGAAAACATATAGATTCGCCTGCATAAATAGTGAGGCGCGAGCAACCTCGTGCCTTTAGCAGAATAAACATTTGTACATTAGATGATAAATAGTCATCCATCACATTTACGACAATTAAATTAGTAGGTAAGATTCCAAGCCATGAAAATCGAGTCAATCATTAGATAAACATCATGATTCAGACTAGCATTGAGTGACTTATTTCCAATTTGCATTTCATTGACATTGAGAACTCATTATTTAAAACTTGATTCGAACTAAATGTGAGAGATCTCAAAGCTCCATTTGCCCAATACTTCAAATATTAATAATTTATTTTAATTTGGTGAATGTATGTCTTGATAATCGTGGATAACTTTAATTTAAATATTAATATTTTTACAATTGTAAAATTTAATGAAGTTAATGATTTATAATTTTTTATTCCTTGTTTGAGAAAAATGCAAAATATTTGATTACTTTTATGCTTAATTAAATAGATCAAATTTAGTTTAAAGACATTTTAATTTATTTATTTATAAATTTTCACCTAAAATTGTGGTAAAAATTTAATCTAAAAGATAAATTTACAATAAAGAGTTAATAGCGCCAAAAACCCTGTGTTATGCCTAATTAGCACGCAAAATCCTGTGTTTCAATAATTAGCATGAAAAACCCTGTGAATTTTGAAAATAGCTCACCGCCCCCTTTAACCCTTAAACCGTAATAAACGACTAAAAATTTCTATTTTGCCCTTTTTGAAATTATTCAAGGATAAACCATCCCCCACCTTCATAAAAAGTTAAAAAAGAATTAAAAAAAACTATATATATATATATACACACATATTACTTAAATTAAAAATTTTATAATTTAAAATATATATTATTAAATTATATTATCATATTTATTAAAAATTTTAATAAATGCATAAGTAAATGTAATATTATAATAAAAATTACATATATTATACACTAATTATAATTTTAATTTACATTGTATATAAATAATTATACATTATGCGCATATAATATATTTCCCAACAAATATATATGCATGTATATATATATTATTTACATATATACATTTAAAAGAAATTTTTTTAAAAAAAAGGGAAAAAGATCATCTTCTCCAGATCATCTTCTCCATCGCTGCTCTCTCTCCCTCAACCCAGCAACGCCGCAGCCACGACCCCCTTCACCTTTGGCCACCATCCCCTTCACCTTTGCCTTGTCTGCTCTCTCTCTCTCCCTCAACAAAGCAACGCAGTCGCGGCGCCCTTATTCGCCGCCATAGTTTCCGGCACCATTTCCGCCACCACCATCGCGCCAGATCTGGCTCCGCCACCCACCACCCCCTTCCCCACCTCCAATCTTCCTTTTCCTCTCCAGGCCACCTTCCGACCCCCCACCAGGTCCCCCGACTCACCCGCACCTCCAAAACAGGATAAAGCATAGGGCGGCGACAGAGTTCAGATCTGCGAAAGGTGTTGAGAAAGGTGTTGTTGTTGGTGTTGGTTGTGCAATGTCGACCGCGGACGCAGGGTTCTAAGTGATAATTAAAGTAATTCACAGGGTTTTCTACGCTAATTGTTGAAACACAGGGTTCTGAGTGCTAATTAGGCAAAACACAGAGGGTTTCTGGGCTAAAAACTCTTCTCATTGTAGGTTGTTTATGAGTCATTGGAACAATTACCTTAATGCTGTTGGGCCTGGGCAAGCTAACACGATGGATTAGTTAACAACATTTGTGATGAACACAATTAATCTTACAATTATAGTACTGAATTCTTCCAACATATTACAAAAATAAATGAAACAATTATGATCATCATCATATCATACAAATTCATACATACACACACACACACGCACCAACATCAACAAGATTTCTTCAATTAATACAGTAGAAATAATAGTAGTGGGCATATTTATACCAATGGAGCCTGCCGCTATCGAAGTTTTTGGCCTAATTGAATGAATCGTACCGAAATGTCTGGGGGAGTCCAACATTGTCGGAGCCGACGAGCTTGTGTCGGAGCTGAGAGGTGACGCCAACTTCCCTTTCCATGGGTGCAGAGGACGGCGGTTTCCTCCTCATTCATCTTCAGATCAGAGGTGAAAATAGGTTTCCGGGAGAGGATCCATCCCCATCCCCAGTCCCACCACTTCCTGATTGAAGTTTCAGCGTGGTCGCCGAAGGAAGATATGGATCTTGAGGCTGAGGGAGAGAGAGGAAAGTCTACGGCGGATCCCAAGAGGGGCTTTCTCTTGGGTTTGGGATCGGGAAAGAGGAAGCGATTGCTTGGCCATGGAACATGGAGCTCATTGATTCTGCTGCTGTAAACAACCCATTACTCACACAATATCAAACACCATCAACCTTCAGAATTGAGAGTAGAACACATCAATTTAAACAACCCATTACTCACTTGTGCAGAGCTTCTGAAGCTGCGAGGTCTTACTCTTCAGCTCTCTAATTGCCCAACTGAGATTTCGCATTATTTTAGGGCATGGGTGTTGGGAGCGGGAAAGGAAAATTGGGAGGGAATCAATTCCCAGAAAATAAAGGGCATTTACGGTATATTCAAAGAGTAGGAGGGATAAAAATGTCCTTTTGTTCTAATCATTCCCACTGGTCTATTTAGCCACACAAAAAATGAGTGACTATTTAATGGAGGTGTGACTTGTCATATTCCGGACTCCAAGTTATGGCAAGAAAAAATAATCTATTAAAATAAAGCTTGTGCACACCCATTTAGATAGACAAACTCCCATAATTTTAAAAAGTAAAGACAATCTTAAACAAAGATTATTATAATGGTTATTATAGTCTATAGGTCAGCCATTAGTGGAAAATTTTGGCGTACTTTTTATAGACTTTATTGCAAATTAGTCAATGTCAACGGTAACGCACGAATATTGTTCAAATAAGCGAAGTTCTATTTGGAGAAAGCCTCCAATTAATTATCTTTTTTATTCCCAATCAAGGAAGGAGGGAGTCCACAAACTATAGTGTATCTTTATCATATTCCCCTTGCTTGCACCTATCAAATGGGATATATATTATTCCGAGTAGAAAGATTAGTTTAATTAGATAATCAATCAAATTCTTCAACACTCTTCATCCAAATTCCTGATAAATTCTGACGCACGTTCCATTCAATCGAACTCAATCAATTATATATTATTATATCGGTCATTCTTTTAAAAAAATTCATCAATCACACGACAAATATAAAACACTCATTTATTTATCACACTAATTTGCCTAAATTTGATTTAGAATAAAATACAAAACACCGACGACATACTCGTATACAACATAACCCATTGACTTCATAAAAGAAAACGTATATTTGGGTCCTACAACATACATCTAGTTCTGGACGTCAGTTCAAAGTTGAATATTAAAACCCAAAACTTCTCAAATTCTTCACTATAAAAAACCATGCTCGATATCTCTCAAGTATCAGAGCCATACACACTTGCAA
>JBBMKE010000002.1:5624271-5638705 GCA_037834125.1 Lippia alba | reverse complement strand
ACATTGCAGGAATGAACATCTGCAAGCCGCAGGAATGAAACATCTGCAAGCCGGGTGGAGAGACAGGCACAGGAATCGAACATCTGTAAACCCGCTCTGATACCATATTAGAATTAATGGATAATGAGCTTGGTCTTACTCACCCCTAAAAGCTAGCTTTGAGGGGAGGTTTGTCTTGCCATTATATATTGAATCGATGTGGGACATTTAGCACTTAATGTTAGGTATATGCCATTCACTTAAGGTTAGGTGATGCTAAAAATTAATCATCTTATTGGAAAAATTAAGAACATATTCCTCGGTAAAAATTCAAAAATCACCAAACATATGGTTTAAAAAGATGTATGTTAAGAGGATATCTATTTGAAAATTTATATATTTATTGTACAGATGAGAATTATACCATAATTTTTCACATAATAATTTCTAGTTATACCTTATCACAGGATAATAGATGTAATTCACCCATATACATATATGTACGGGGAAGAATAAAATAATGATTATTAAAATAGACATACCTCAAAAGGGTGTGATAATCAAAATGCTTGGGTGGTAACACACCCTCAAGCAGAAGCATTTCGCGAAACGACTCAACTAATTTCTCATCATTAGGATTATGAGGTCCTTCAAGAACAAGTTCTGTACTTTTGCTTCTCCTGAACGATTTCCCTAACTTGAACGGATACGAAAACATCTTCGTCGTCAAGCTTCGTCGATTGGATTTCGGCTCTTTAACTTGCCAGTGAGTTTCGATAGGCGGATGAAAGGATTTCGTCTTGGTCTTGGCGTATGAAGGTTCCTTATAATTAGTACGTGGAGTTGGTGACTTGCTCCCTCCAGCACCAGCAGAAATGAATATTTCCTTCAGCAATTCCTTTGGGCTCTGCATGTGTGCCTAATGCAAATTGTCAGAACCAGCAACTCAAATTAGTATACCTATATAATTAAATTAAATGAAGGAAAAAGAATACAAATGAGCAAAGTAAGTTCACCAATGATAGAATTTAGGAAAAAGATAATATTTCTGCATAAAATACAAGAGAAGAAAAGCTAAATATCTGCACGTTGATAAGGCAGAATATGGAGAAGAAACAGAACAAGAAAAGGTTAAATGGAAGCAAACTAGAGAATGTTGGGTATCAATTTGATTTATTTATTTATTTATTATATATTTTGTGACTTTTGCCTTTTGCTTTGAAGGGTGGACTAGAATATATATATCATGGAATGTTTCCATGCCAAGGAACCCCAAAGTTTTCTATTAGTTTTATTTGCAAACATTTATAATTGGACCTCGCTTAGGATTAAAGCGTAAAGGTGTAAGCATGGTTTCCCGCCACGGCCGCTGAGAAAGGAATGGAGGTCACCATTCAAGTTTCATGACCACATTGCGGAGAAGTCCCGGCTGCTTTTTTTCTTTTAAATTTGTAAAATCAATGTGCGTTCCATATTAAGTATAATATTTATTTAAATATTTTTAATAATTGAATTATAAAAACTCAATTATCTATAACATTACTATTTTAATTTTAAATATAATAATTAGACATCAATTGAAATTTAATGTTTAATAGATAATCTCACGTTAAAAATAAAAAAGTTTTAACTCTCACATCTATGTAGCACGGTTACAATAATTTTTGGCCATGCATTGTCCGACAGAACACGACAAAAAGTATTCGAAAATTAATAAAAAAAAGGAAATTGGACAGGGTGGCGACATGGCTCCGATGTGTGGTCACGCAAAATTGAAACAAATCATTTTTTTCTTAAACTTTGAGGATTTTAGTTTTTTAACTAAAGATATAATTGTATAAATTATTAAAAATGTATTATATTAATTTAAATGTGTTTTTTTAACTTTTATTTTGAATTTTTGCCATAATACAAGATACACAAATTTATATATTAATATCATCTATAATGATTTTGAATGTTGAATTGGATACGAATAAATTTTATCTAAAATTATAAAATTAAATAGTCTTATAAATATCTCATTTTAAATAAACGGTAAATTAGTGAACAATCCCTAATAAGGCAAAACATTTATCATAAACCCCCAATTCAAAAAATAGCTAAACTATATCCCTATTATCCTTTTTATTTTTTGTAAACCCTCCAAATTTTGTAAAAGTACCATAATGCCCTTAATAAATTGAAGAAGGACACAAATATTCATTGTCTTCTTCCCGCATCTGATCTGATCTTTAACTCTTGACAGTAAACTCATTGGACCTGACTCATTTTCGGTGACTCTATTCCGACAACCAATTTCCGGCGACCCTTTTCCTACGACTTTGTTCTGAAATGCATTTTCCGGCTACTCTGTTCCGGTAACCCATTTCCGGTGACAAACAAGAACAATTAGCAATATTGATGTATTTTTCCTGGCTAGAATGTGTACCCACAAAAACTGCCCGTCAACTTTCTAAACACTATTTTATAATTTCTCGAATTATTTTTCTTTAACTAGACAAACGAACCTCTCAATCACTAATAAAATGAATATTTACACTACAAACTCAATAGATTATGATGAATTCCCGATGGGGCGCTTGAATTAAATGAAAAGTTGTCTACACTCTTTCACGTAGTTTGACCGCCCAATAGTGCAGAGCTCATGACGAAGGGGTGCGACGGTAGGTTTTCATCGCAATCACCTTTATTAATACATTGAAATTTCACAAAATTTTTATCCTCATTTCATCTCATCCAAGAAATTCCTGCTTCTATTTCTTCCATTTCATCTTCTCTTTCTGCAAAAATTGCCGCCATGAATCCCCCTCCAACACCCATTGAGGGCGAGGTCGAAGCGTACATGGTTGTGCATCTTCGGCTAAATGCCGCAGACAACCAAATCGAGTGGCTAAAAGTCTTCAAGAGAGGACTGATTAATGTGTCGATAGTGGAGCTGGAGTCGGAAATGGTGGTGGTGGACTCTGAGCTTCGGAGGAGGTGGTGGAGGAGCTTGGAGTTTGAGTCGGAAAATGGTAGTGCTCCGACGTTGAGGGTTGGCGGCTGAAAGGGAGGAAAATGAAATTAGGGTTGAGGGTTGAGACGTTGTATAATGTACATAGAGATAGTATATGAAATAGAATTAGACATTTAAATTTTAGGCTGATAATATATATATATATATACATATATTTTTTAATTAATAGTGTGGCTTGCGAGCTACGAGCCGAGAAACATGTGGCTCGTGATTGGATTCGAATACCCGCGAGCAGAGCCATCCGAATCCAAGCGCGAGCTAAATGCGAGCCAGCTCGTCTAATTTACATGCCTACTGGAGGCGTTTGAAGGAGTTTTCAACAAATCGCTCGAAAGTTTTGTCTGCTAATGGGGTTAAAAATCTAGCCTTCAAAAGTTATGATGCCAGCTCTAATCAAGGGAAAGAACTTGAGGATTACTTTTCTTAAAAAATAACTTGAGTCGGTTCTGTTTCCAGTTTTCCTCCACAATCTTGAGAAGAATGGCGACGAGAACGAATTTCTACAAGAACCCTTCGAGTGCATACAACAAACAATTCAATCTCAACTCCGTCCTTCAAAATCTGAAATGTAATTTCTCGAATCCCAACCATTCCCTAACTCACTTTTTTAATTTCCTGACGATCGCCTTTTCATTGTATTGGTTTTCCTTCAATTTTCAGCTTACAATATTGCCACCGGAAATGCACCGGCGGAGGAATCAGACAGAGTCGTGCAACGAAAGCGCCGGCGTGTCTCGAGACCGTCTCCTGTTCGACTGGAAAAGGCGAAAGAGAATGATGGCCCCATGTCACACCTGGAGTATATTGATAATCTGAGGTCAAATTTTAACTCTGGTTTCTGTTTTTCAACAGTGTCAGTTCTTGAATTTTACTTTAGCACTGCAAATCTATTACTTGAAAGTGATTTATGTGGTCGACTGAGATAAATTCTGTAGCCTCCCGTAGAGAGGTTGCACGAAGACCCTCAAGAATCCGTTGAGTTAGTGACTTCTAGGCCCGGAAGTCATCTTTAGTTGTTTGTAAAAGAAATTTACTTCCACCTTTGAATTTTCGCTGAATTTGTGATGCAAAGAATGGGAAGTATCAGAATTGTTATGGATTCGAACACAGTTTAACCAGTCTAACAAGAGTTTGAAATTTAGAGGCATTCATGTATGCTTGTTTGTTTGCTCTGTCAATTCTAATGATTTTAGTATTACCAGTCATCAACCGAATATGTTTGTGTTGTTAAACCATAAAGTTCATTCTCCTTGTTAAGTTGGTTGATGTGTGGATAAACAGGAAGGAAGCTGATTCTTCTCAACCATACCAAGAGCTAACTGCGGATGTGTTGGTATTCTAGGCTGACTAGTTTTCTTATTAATGTTCTTGTTTTTTCTTTTCTGCTACTTCAAATGTCTTTACAAAATGCGTTGATTGTTGGGATTATCTTTTTATAGGAAAGCTCAAATTCTGCGTTAAATTTAGTGGGATATGAAAGTAAGTTCCTATTGCATTTCTTTTTTATTTTTTTTTCTTTTTCGGGTCGAAATCTCCATGATCAATGACCATAAATGTAAAAGCCAGGTGATGGAAGTACTTCTGCCAGATCGGAAGAAGGCCAAGGCCCTCTGAGGAATTTTGAAGATCAGCTGAATTCCAGCAACGAAATACAATACTTCCCCATTTCTGGTTTGTTCTTTGAGGCTTTTACCTGATTTTTGCTTTCTCATTATATTTTTGTTCTTGATTTCCAAATTAACACTTGGTAAGAACAATGAATTGCAGTTACACGATAGACCTGACAGAGAAATGAATGTATCTTGAGGTTATGGGAATTTCATGGAGATCATTATTTATGTGTTGAATTTTTGAAGGAGATGATGCTGTTATTGTTTGTTGTTACATCTTTTCATATGTGGAGTGTACGTGGTGAAATCATAGTATTGGCAATTACCAAATTACAGAACTTGGACTTATCTATCAATCTTGTTGTGTTTATAGTCTAAGCAGTAAAATCTGATAGTTAGCTCCACTCACTCATTTAGTTTTGCTTGGAGTTGGTTAAAGGGGGTCCTCATATTGATAACTTGGATTCTCTTACATATAATGCATCTATAACCTGGTGAAAAAGTTGATTCTTGATTGGTCGTTCAAATTATTACGTCTGGTGTTGACTCATTTTCTGAAATTCTTAGCAAGTGTAGACGAAGCAGATCGAATCAAGATAAGAAGTGAACAGAGATATCCCGCTCCAGGAGAACCTGTATGCGTTGTGTGTGGGAAATATGGGGAGTACATATGCAATGAGGTGAGATACCTAATGTTGTACTTACTTTCTATATCTATCTAACCCACTTTTAAGCTTTCTACATTTGTTGTAGACGGATGATGATATATGCAGCAGAGAATGCAAGGCTGAACTTCTTCAGAACCTTACAATCCAAGAGGTACTTCTTTTATTGAAGTCAATGACAACATTTTCTGTATTTATTCTTCTTGCCTCTTTAACTGCTAATCCTTCGTCCAGGAGCCCCAAAGTGGCCCAGTAATTGTTGGACCTTTTTCGGCACGCAGATGTACATTGGAGGTGCCTGAATCTGGAGGAGACACTTATGATTATGACCGTCATTGCTGGTCCAAGAAGAGATCTGGGCTTTGTACATACGAATGGTATGTGTTTTTGTTTTCTTCAGGGGCATTTTCAGTCCCATAAGTTTGACCCTGTTCAGAATTTGTCTCATGGAATACTATGCCTCCCAACTCATTTCTCTCAAAATGTTTCAATTCTTGTACTCCAATTAACTTCGATTACACGTTAGTCATTAGATACCATTGTTCCATAAAGCTAATAGCTACTTTTGGTATCTCCATTTATGACTGTTGTCATCTTTTTGTAAAATATTCATATCTCTCATCAGCCACACTATTTTATTCTCTCTTATCTCTCTCCTTCATTTTTCCTCTCTCTTTTCTAATTCTCTTACTATAATGGTTTACTTTTTGTTTTCTTCTTCAATTTCTCTCATCCAACGTAATCTGAATAGTTAATTCTTTTAATTATTTATTTTCTTGATCATAGAATTTTATTTATTTAAAATTAATATTATTTTGCTTACTATCAGTTTAGTTGACACTTAAAATTAGTTTCTAATGTAATAATTTTTTATAAATTATGCTATTACATTTTACTGGTATAATTAAAACACGTGTTTTCTTTTTATTCCCCCATTTCGGCACACACATCAAGTCTGCTTCTGGTTGCTAGTGATGGAAAATTTTAATACTATCAGTTATCAAGAGATTGTCTTTCGCACATCTATCAGAAGTTAGCATGAGGATTAAAATTGACACAATTTGGAAGATATGGAGTGCAGTGGGGGATCATTCATATACTATGGGGCTAAAACTGGACATGCTCTTAATACTTGTGGTCAACCAACAATGAATGTTTTCTACTAAGCATGATGAAGTTGTACACTCGGCTTGTGTTAAAAGTTTGCATACTCCTCTGACAGCCTATTTGTTGTTGCAGCTGGAAATGTCAGAAACCTGGGCATCTTGCTGAAGATTGTCTGGTGTGGACATCTCATTCTGAATTCAGTCCTCATGGCGAAGCACAAAACCACATATTCATGATATAAACAATAAATTCTTCTGAGAATCTTTTTATGTCAATATTATTCTAATCATGGTTTCTTTATGTAGGTAGCAGTGCCCCAAAATAGTTCCAGTAAAATCTCCAGAGATCTTCTTAATTTATATAAAAGGTTTCTACAAACCTAGTTGACCTCTATTTCTTAAAATAGATTGTTCCCAAAATTCACAGCTTGTATAGCTTCTGTAGTCCACATTTTATTGTATGTAACTTTTCTCCATGTTGATCTTGTCATCACATTCGTTTGGGAGGCAAATAGGCTTTTATGGGGATAGAGGGGTTTCGGTTATTGATTAATTCTGCAGGTCTTAAGTATAGCCTTTAACCAAATATTTAAGTGAAAGAGCTTAAATGACTTAGACATTATAGAAATGAAGTATCTTATCCCACTCTTTTTCTGCAGATGCTGCCAAATCAGGAAGAACTTCAGAGCTGCCAAGTGCAATTCATGTTGTCGGACATCCACTTTAGCCGCATGTCTAAGCTGTGAGAATAATTTTTGTGACTGGTAAGCTACTACTTATATTGTTTAAATCCCTATGGGTATGTCAAAAATCCTTTGAATATTTGCTTATTTTGACCCTGGCCAAGCCAATAATATTTTTATTTTTTGGCTTGGTCTTGTGGTGATTTCTTTTAGAATGGAGAAGATTATCAAAAAAGATGTGGTGGTGGATAAGAGTTCGTCCATCTTGATTTGATTTTACTTACTGCTGCTCCTAATCTACTGATTCTACTTTAACAATGGATTAAAAACCAAATCTCATTTTTGGCTAATTAAGTTCTAATCAGTGTTTCTTTAATTGATATTGATGGACGAGATTGGAGCAAATCAAGCTGTGTTATATTACAATCTACATTTTGCTTCAATGTGTTTGGTTAAGTAATATCCATGCTTGGAAGCTTTATTCCTCTTTCCTTCCTGTTAGAATTACTGTCTAAGTAGATATTTAGTAGTATTAGGAAGTTGGTATTAGATAGGATTGATCTATCCATATGTGATATGGATTAGGACTCTTACTATTATATATAGAGGTTAGTTGGTGTCTATGTAACATACATCCTTCACTACATCAATAAGATTATCAGTTTTCTCCTCTCAACACTTCCCTATCTGAAATGTACATTAATTTGGGTGTTTAACAACTGATGACATGAATATTTCCAGTTCAGGTCATTTGAGCGAACATATCAGAGGACACCCAACGCATCAGCAATATTACTCATACAAACTCAAACGTCTGGTAAGGGTTATACGACTGAATTCCTTGATTTAAACAGTCCATGGACAAAAATATCCTTGAGAGTGCAATTTTACTCTTGATTTGCGAGTGAACGTTTTGATTAATTTTAAGTATTGTTTTACCATTAAACCTGAATTAATTTTCAATTAAGCATAGTAATTTATCACAGTGTGATGTGTAAGCAATTGAATGATGAATTTTCATTCTAACATCAACATAATTGGATACCTGCTGATGAACTAGTATGTGAAGATGGTTCTAGTTTTTCTAATAAGGAGGACTTTAGGAAAAGACCGAATCTTAAATCTAACAGACGTTAGGAAATAGCAGTACAGGACTTTGAGTGACAATTAATATGGCCTCATAGATGGCAGTTATTACTACAAGATTCCAACACTCGTTATGCTTGCTGGGTAATGCACAATCACAGTTATTGTGTGGGTGTATTTTAGCACCATTTCTTAATTTGTGACATCTTTTCTTGACCATTTATATGATTGTTCTATAAAATGCCCAAAATTAGTTTGTCTAGCTCCAAGAAGGGATGAGGAACTATTTACTCTAAGAATGCAGGAATCTGCCCATTTTATCCTTATGCTTTGTTTGGATGACGGGGTTGGAGTTTTGAATATTTAATCAATAATTGTTAGTTCATTGAGCTAGTTCTTGCTCTGGCAATGTCATGTTACAATGAATTTCAAATTCTTCAGTTCCCATTTTGAGGTACTTTGTGTCATTTTGGGGGATTTGGGTTTGAAATCCTTTCAATATGAAGTTATTTGAAATCCTCACACTCAAATCCCTCCCTCAAATTGAGTCCTTCAAACAAATGCAACCTTAAAGGAAGAAAATATGTATAGGTTGTGCTGTGTTTGGTGGATTTGAAGGTAAGGATTTCAAATCCATTTTAACAAATGGATTAGGCTTGTATGAATAAATTCATATTATGATTGTAATTTTGATAAATCCATATTACCATATATGCTGTTTTCTTTTTCTAAATTTTTACGAGGATTTGATATACATTACATATGAAGCCATTGGATTCCCTCCTTTCAAATTGTTCAATCAAAGAACGGCCTTAGGTGTTTCAAGATAGTTTGATTGTGACTTTGTTGAACTATTATTATTGGTCTCTTTGCTCACTTCCTACACTATCCTAACCCCTCCCGGACTTTATTTGGTAAGTCTTACAGTGACCAATTACAATTGCACATATCTGAACCTTTTTTTTTTCCTTTATGCAATTGTTTTAGAATTTTATACTTTCACCTTACATTGTGGTCTATTTATTTCTACAAAAAGAAAGAAAAGTAGTACTTTGTGCTGTTAATCCTATTTTTTATTTTTTATTATTTATGTGCTTCAATAATGAGTGTTGATAATTATTACAGGTGAAATGCTGCAACTCAAACTGCAAGGTGACAAACATCAAGGATCTTGTAGCCTGTCATTATTGTTTCAATAAAGCATTCGACAAGTTCTATGATATGTATAGTGCTACTTGGTAAGTGATGCTCATGACTAATTCCTTGGCTCCTTTCTTTCCCATTTCATATATATATTTTTCATTTCCTGCAAGAAATGAGATGACTTTTACTTTTACTTTTACGCTGAGAAAACCTGTCACTTTGGACATGTGCGTATTTCTGTGCGTGCTTGAATTTCATGTTTCCCTGCAACTTCACTCTAGAACCATATTCTCATTAAAGAATTTCAAAAGATGCTGCTTTTTGTTCATTTCTCTGTATTTTACATAATTTGTATTTGTTCTTGCAGGAAACAACCAGGATTATCAATTATTCGTAATTCTATCTGCTGCGAAGATCACTTCGAATGGTTAGAATGTGATCATGCTGGAACTATTATCATGTATTTCATTTGTGGTTATTCAGCATACTGATCAGTATATTTTGGGCATGTTTTTTTCTGGTCAGGCACCGGATGAATTGTTTTAGCGCAGATGTAGAAGACAGTGCATATATTTTCAAGAATGAACATGCTCAGAATGAGAAATATGTGCAACTGAGTGATTTTATCTTTTGATGAGAGTCACACTGGAATTGTATCCCAGAAGGAAGTTAAGGATGACTGTTTGGACATCATACATCCCTTTGTACGGTGGCTTTGAAAGCTAGAATAGATCTAAATTTTATCTTATGATTTGGAGTGAATCTTTATGGTATTATTTGTATATTTGTGTAATATGTGGAAAAAATGTTGTACATTTTGTGGGTTAAAACGGAAATATCGAAAGTTGAGGGTAGCGGCAAAATTTTCTTAAAATCATTGAGGTGGTTCGCCGAACTTAAACATGAGATAAAGGAAGGTTCAAACAAGTTCAAAGCTTCAAGTTTCATACAGGGTGCATTAATGATATCTATACATAATCTCAACCACCACTGAAATTAGTTTATATAAGCATTAATGGAAGTGTTTAGGTCATATAACATGCTTCACATCAAAGGAAAACACAAGGAATCATATATGCACATCAAAAATGCCATAAACCTTTACTATTCACATATATATCCATAGCATGCTTGATTCTCAATCAAAAACCTCAAACCAAAGCTCATAATCACAAGAACATGGAGAGCAACATTCCAAACTTACTTCTTGAATTGGAGAAGAGATGGAAGTGATTTGAGCTCAAATGGGTAAGAAATGAATAGTGTTTCTCCTTCTCTTTTTCTTCCTCCTTAGCGCTGCATTTTTCTCTCCCTTTTTCCTCTAAGCATGCTGATGAAATGGTATGGAATGAAGGAGGGGTAAGTAAGGGTGATGTAGATCCAAACTAGGGGTCAATTGGTCAAGAATTGAGGAAATTAGGGGCAAAAAGGTCAAATGTGACCAAGTGGTGCGAATTGTGCATTCCGACGAAGTTTTGGAGGTCTAAACGGTTAGAAAAATACAAAGCTTGTTCCACTATCTCGGAATCATCGAAACGAGTCCAACAGTGGTGTTGGAATTCAAATATGAATTCCCGAGCTTAAGTTATGTTGCCCGGGACCCAAGGTGTGCTAAAACGTTTAGGCCCTCAAGTTCCTCAAGTACCAACTGTTCAAAACCTCAACAAATGGATCCAAAAACATGCAACGAGCACATTAACACCTTCATATATCAAATATCTCATGCATAGCAAGTAGGCATAAAAATTGGAATCAAATTCGAACGTAAATGGATCGAAAATGAAGTCACATAAGCATAAACGTTCAAATTTCATAATCCCATCTCTTCAAATAAATTTGTATCATAATCATCACATGAGTGCATTTAAATAATTTTAAAAAACGCAAATAGCACACTCGACGTCATACCTATTATGTTGGGAAGACGGGGCGTCAACCACATTATCTATGTTGAATGGTTGAATGATTGAATGATTGAATGAATGAGCTCCATAGGTTGTTGTTATGCTTTCACATATTGCCGCTCTGTTGCATGTTGAATGTTTAATTGGTTCAGGGTTACTCCTGCCTAATCAGAAGTGTTCATGTATTATATAATCCAGGTGCTACGCATTCATTTATAGTGTTTTTGTTTGTTTCTACTTGTTGAGTGAACTTATGTGTTAAAGTTCCTGATTGAATTGCTTTTGGTTGAATTATGTGCCCTTTGAGATGGGATGCGGACGCGCTGACCTATTCTTTATGGGATACCAACATCAATTGTTTAAGGTATGCGAAGCCTACATAACATCTCAATCAAATACGTCTGTACTAATGTAGTTGCACTTATGTGCTTAAGAGATGCTGGATTTTCTCGAACTTTGATACATGGGAGATGTTGGATTAAGATTTTGAGATTTTCTCAAACTTGGACATCTGAGGGATGTTAGATTCTTTCAAACTTAGGTGCTTGAGAGATGTCGGAAGCCCTATTGCTTATGTGTTGGAGGGATGAGATTCCTTCTATTGTTATGTGTTTGTGCTATGTTTTGATTTGATTATTTGTGTGGGTAAGAGAGACATTAGGAGGATATGGAGATACTAGCGCCAGAGGCATAGAAACATTTGAGGATTAATTGACATTACAGACACCGAACAAAAATTTGTTGTCTCGAAAAGACAAGGATCTTGGTGTTAAAGGAAGTAAAGGTCTAATGATCAAAAGAAAGTTTGGGATTTAAGAATTCTTGCTTCAAACCCAACAGTAGCCAATATGTGAACCTAATATTAAATATTAGGTATATTTGGTAGAAGATATTGTATATATCTTTTGTAGAGATATTTATTATTCTGTTATTATGTTTAGGGATATCATTTTGTATTATATTTAGGATATATATAATTATTGTAATTATCTTATAGAACCGTTTAAAATATTTTGTATAGGTTGTTAGGTTTTTCGTATTCTATATATTCCGTTGTATTATTAAATGGAGAAAACAATTTATACTTTTAATATCGACATGGCTCAATATCTACAAGTTCGAATTTGATGATACAGGCATTTTCAAACATAAGATCCGTTTGCGTGCCTAAGGAGTTACAAAGCCGAGTACTTGAAGATGCACAAAAGTTAGCTCACTTTCTTTCGATCTAAATGTCTAGTAAGGTGAGTGAGTTAACCGAATAACTCCAATTCAAACACCCTCGCACCCCACCCCCACCCCCTACCCCTCTTTTTTTTTATCAATTGTGAAAATCATGAACATGTACGCATAAATAATAACTCCATATAGTCCAACTTGTTTTCTATTTGTTCGTTTTCATGACAACAACTATATATTTTCTTTATCATATTTTTTATTTGAATGAAGATATTTTTCTACGTATATGATTTCATCTTAAATTAAAAACAAAAATAATTGTTTTGGAGTTGGCACACTCTAAATTATAATGTCTATCAATTAATGAAATGCAAGATTTTGTCCCAACATGAAAATACTTCACCATCATGGAAGTGTGGAGCGGCCTTAATGAAATTTTGTGTTTTTTTTTTTTTTTTGTTATTTCTTGAGCTAGTTTTTGGTTATATTTTAACATATTAACTTAACTGTAATGCAATTAAAGTTCATCAAAAGCATATTGGTGCAGTTTTAAGAAGAATTAACACACAATCAGGCAATAAAATTGCATCTAAACTTGTCGCACTATATTACCAATAATCATTACTGGCTTTATCCTTGCATCATTTCGCATGGGCTTACAATATTCTCAACACTAAAAACAAATCCAAGTTCAGTATATGTATGTCCCTCAAAATTTTGTTAAGCTGATTGCAGTATCTTCTTGTAGTCTTGGAAGCTTCCACTGAACGGTTTCACCCTGCCTTCGGAGACGACCCATAATTGTTCCACACTTCCAGATATCAGATGCTCATCGTGACTAACCTGTATGATGAACGATCTAACAGTTAGACAACTAATTATTCTACTTAGGGTTCATTACTGTTTTAAGTAAACATGTGTAGGAAATACCATCAGCACGCCTCCTTGGAACAAGACCAGACCTTGAATCAATGCTTCAACAGCATCCAAATCCTACATTTTGTGAAATAAGTCTAATAAGTTTCCAATAAGCAAATGACAAATTGTTCATTTCCTAAACATACTTGTTTCAAGAAAACATGAAAACTCAATCTATTGGAAAGATATCATAAGACACAGAACACATTAGTATTACATCAACGCAAATCATTCAATTCTTAATGGCATAGCACAATAAAAGTGCTCAAGAAAACTTTAAGCAAATCCAACTCTCTCGTGATGATATTCTTGAGTAACGGACAACTGAGATTGGAGAGTACTGCTATGACTGAAGAAGAGTAAAAGTCATGTTTAAACATGATGGTTTTCGATAAACTATAGAGATAAATATAAAAAGTGCAATTTACTGCAAAAGCAAATAGATGTTTCACAGACATTAGTGAGTATTAGTAC
Source organism: Lippia alba (assembly GCA_037834125.1). NCBI lineage: Eukaryota > Viridiplantae > Streptophyta > Magnoliopsida > Lamiales > Verbenaceae > Lippia > Lippia alba. The sequence goes on along the minus strand of JBBMKE010000002.1, from coordinate 5,624,939 downwards.
TGTGATGACACATACCTGTCTAAAATAAAAATTGACAAGCAGAGGCAACAGAAAGGGAAATGAAAACTAGCCAAGATGAGGGGGAAAAAACAAAAGTCAGTTAAGGACAAGAACAGAAGAGAAGGTTCCGAGGTACCAGTTACCTTATTGAGCATATGTTTCTAAATAAGTTAGCTTGTTAAATAAAAGCAGTGACAACTACTGAAACTGGAAAACATGCCAGTGGGAATATTTTTGGTTAAAACAACATGAATTGACTTCCAACTGCCAATTTGACAAACACAATGATCAAGAGCAGTTTCCAATATTTTGATCCGATACTGCCTAGTACAAGAGATAAGACTGTTGAAATTGCAGAAAAATTGCACGACTTTTAATCAGATATCATTTGAGCATAACCATTAAACAAATAAACTGAAAATCAAATGTAAACACGACAAATAGACAAACAAAGCAAGTAAATTAAATATAACATAGATATAACCATCTAATATACAATATTCTCTACACCTCAACACAAGGCCTTAGCCAAAAGTAAGGTATTATTTTCTAGCTCGTATGGAAACATAACAAAAGAGTGAAACAAATATAAACTCACAAGATGGTTTGATGGCTCATCAAGCAGTAAAATGTGAGGCTTTTTGAAAGTTATCTTTGCAAACGCAACC
>JBBMKE010000002.1:5604105-5618921 GCA_037834125.1 Lippia alba | reverse complement strand
CGGAATCCTAACAAATTCTAGAACCCCATATAATTATCAAAGTTAAAAATTAAAATATAATTTTTAAATAAAATTACAACTATTTACCACGTTTTGTCAAATCAACTATTATCTTTTTTTTTATTTAAAAAAAAACTATTATCTATATATATTGTTGGGCAAATTACATTCAAATATCTTGAGATTTACCCTAATTACAGATCAGTTCTTCTTGTTTCGAAAATTACATATGAATCTCTAAAAATATTATTTTAATTACATATGGATCCATAAAAGGGACTGATTTGTAATTAAAATAATTTTTTAAGAATTCATATATAATTTTCAAAATAAGAAAAATCGAGTTATAATTAAGACAAACATCAAATTAGCTAAATGTAATTCGCCATATACTATTTTTTAAAGTAAAGCAAGGTTGCTCCAGCTGCTTTCACCGAAAGAGGGAAATGCTAGTGTGTGGGGGCCCACACGATAACCGGGAAGCAACCAATCAGAACGTGAGTGTCGACACGATGATATCCAACAAAGTAAATGATTCTCCATTCTCCAATTACATAATTCTCACATATTATTTCGCCAATTATTTCTTCAATCACCCTATAAAAACCTCAGGTAATTGCACAATTCCTCTCAATTTCATTTCAATTTTTGTTGTTTGCAAAAAGTAATAATTTTCTCTCCTTGATTTTGCACCGGCAGGAGGATCCAGGTTTTCTTTCAGGTAAGCTCGAATTTTGGTTTTTCTGCTTCTGAAATTCTTGTTTTCTGTTAACCTATCTGCTTAATTTTGCGTAATTGTTGGTAAAGAGGATGGATCTGTGGTTTTTACTTTTGTTGGATGGTAGATAATTGCTCATGGCTTCGAAGCGGATCTTGAAGGAGCTTAAGGATCTTCAGAAGGATCCTCCTACCTCATGCAGTGCTGGTAATCCTTGTTTAATTATTTAAGTTTTATGAAAATTTGTTTTTTGAGGTCCTGATAAGAAAAGGAATACTTAATTCTGATATGTACGGTTGGTTAATAGGGAAGCATTTCTTTAGTTTTAACTGTTTTGCGGTTTGATGTTATTTACCTTTGTGGGTTTATTTAGATTTGGTATATCTTTGTAAAACAGGAAAATTTAAGACGTGCAAGTAGAAATTCCAATGAATATGATGGTTTTTGGTACATTTATGTTTGGTGCGTTTGGTTTGTAAATTGTTAGTAATGGGGGCTTTTGCCGAGAAAGAAAAAGAAGCTGTAGTCTTTGTGTTTGTGTGGTTAATTGGACCATGAACTAAAAATGTGGGAACTACACCACGGTGTCGTGAGGTTCTATATATATATATATATATGCTTCAACACTAAGAAAGAAAAAGGAAGTTGTAGTCTTTTTGCTTGTTGTTAATTGGACCATGAACTAAAAATGTAGGAACTACAACACTGTGTTGTGAGCTTCTCTCTCTCTCTCTCTCTGTATATAATTTTATTTTATTATTATTTTTTGTGTGTGGTATTAGCTAAAGTTTTGAAATGTAGTGTATGGTTAGAGAATTTAATGATGTTTTTCTTGTCATGAGTAACAATGTCCAAAATCTTATTTGGGTAAAAGTTGATGAGGCATTGCTGATTTAGAGTCTGTTTGATTTGGTTTGCTTACAATATGTATTTAAGCTTCTATGGACAATATACTTTCAGAACAAGATTCTATTACAAATTTACAATCATTTACTTTCCTTGGATCTCCACTTACTGAGTCGTTTTCCTTCTCGTCTAAGTTGAATGTATAGATATATTCCCCATGTATGCTAGTTTGTCATGTCCTGGCTCAATCAATATATTGGAGAAACAAAACGTCATAAAATGAGTTGACCACAAGTTGGTAAAATTTTCAGTTTTTCGCTTCACTCGTTACTTCAGGAAACTAAATCTTCCTCTTTAGTGTGTACAAATCGCATGCTAACTGTCTATTCATGACTGCCTTTATTGTGTTATGTAGCAAGTTCTTGTCTGCAAACATATATAATTATGCTAGTAACTTGTTCATGACTATTCTTACTAGTCATTTAAGTTTGGTTCTTGCTCTCTGGATAAGTTGTAATTCTGTAAACCCTTTGTAGTTTATGCAACTTACTTCTCCGTAAGGGTATTTTTCCCTTCAGTTAATGTTTCTAAGAGTAGGAATCTGCAACTTTCATATTGCTATGCTGATCCTTTCCTTACTCTGTGTGCATATTTCCAGGTCCTGTTGCTGAGGACATGTTTCATTGGCAAGCAACAATCATGGGTCCTCCTGATAGTCCATATTCTGGTGGTGTTTTCCTAGTTACCATTCATTTCCCCCCAGATTATCCGTTCAAGCCTCCTAAGGTGTCTTGTCTGTCTAATTGTCCAAAATTTTTTATTTCGATCTTCTTGTTCAGAGAAAATGCCATTAATTATATAATCGTGTGCATTAGTAATACTCGGGTTTTGTTTCTCTGACCTAAAATATACATAGCACGTCATGATTCACTGCTTAATTCTTGAAAAATACTTTGTTTGGTTAAAAATCTCTATTATTTTTCTCTTTTTCAAATATTCTATTCTTGATATGTGCAGGTCGCTTTCAGGACCAAAGTCTTCCACCCAAATATAAACAGCAATGGAAGTATATGCCTTGACATATTGAAGGAACAGTGGAGTCCTGCACTCACTATCTCCAAGGTTTGTACGATCTCTAACCAAATGGGTCATCTTCTCTTGATGTTCTAAATTCAACTTAATCGAGACAATTTTTTGTTTCTGGTTGATCTCAGGTGTTGCTTTCAATTTGCTCATTGTTGACGGACCCAAACCCCGATGATCCTTTGGTGCCTGAGATTGCTCACATGTACAAAACCGACAGGTCCAAGTACGAGGCCACTGCCAGGAGCTTTACTCAGAAATACGCCATGGGCTAACGATATGTACAAGGGGATTGCCGTTGGCTTCAAGTTAATACTGTGCTGCTTACATTTTATGTTTGAAGTAGTCTACTCTTTCCTTGGAAGTCCTGAATTCGGACAGACTGTAGGCTGAAAATGTGCCTTGTGAAAAATGAAAGACGCATGATGCTTTCAAAGTGTTGTATGTGTAGTAGATTATCTTTCCGTTCATTCGAATACCTGCATAATCCCATCTTTGTTTCATTTGGCTCTCACACTCAATTACTTGGGATAAATTCTTCTCATAGTTTTCTCATAAATGTAGAGAGTCTATCCTCCCATCTCTACTCATAGTCAGGAAATAAAAAATTGAATAACATGGAATTATGCAAAACCAAAATAATTGGAGCACTCTTTGACAAATTCAAAATATGGAATTATATACATCATGATTCTCAATTTAACTTTGCATTTTTCTATTTGGGTGGAAGCCTCCAAATAAGTCAAATTTTACACGCGTCAGCCATGACACAATTCCACTAGAAAAGTCAAATACAAAATGGCCCAACCATAGTCAAGTTGTGCCGACTTTTAAGCTCTCATTGGTTGACTAAAATTTAGAAAAACCGAAAAAGCCAATCTTTTTTTTTGAACAGAAAGAAAAAGCCAATCTTCAGGAATCTAGATAATGATAGACAACAATGAGAAAACAGAACAAGGCATCTTCAACCTACTCCCAAATCCTAGTAGCAGTACACAACAAAAGCATAGACACAAATATGTTGAATCAAATTTTGAGTGATAGGGAAGTTGCACTTGCGAATTCAGCAAAGATGCGAAACTAGTCATCAAGTTGAGAAGAAACCACCCACAAGCCAAAACATAAGAGAAAAAAGAGAAACCAGTTAGTTGAAAGCAGCTGAAGATGGGAAAGCTTGGTTGCACCATAAATGGAACAGTAGATGATTCAAAATTCAACGAGCCGATGCCATGGATCGGCATCTATGTGGTAGCAGCATCTGCAGCCTGTGCAATAGCAATGTTTCTAGACACTTTTCACGGGTTTAGATACAGGAAATTGTGGTTCCCGAGCAAATTCTTTGCTCTAAATGCCACAACTCTCACTCTTATAGGTGTTGCAGTCAAACTCTCACTTGATCTAAACACCTCCATGCCGCGGCCGCATGAGCAGTTGGCAAAACTCAGCAGCACAACATTCATCTGCACCGCAATAGGTAATTCCATGCCTTCTTTAGGAACAATGGAAACTAAAGAGCTCATGATGAATGTAGTGGCTCTTGGGATTCTTGTTATAACCGTCATAGTAAATATCTGCATCCAATTGGGTACTGGGGTCATTTACGCTTTCTGGATCGAGCATGCGGTCGTCATGTTTTTTATGCTTATTTTGCTTGCTATCATGATCTCATCATCTCTGGCCATTCCTGCAGCAAAGACATATCTTGATCTTAAGTACAAGAAAAAGTTTGAAGTGGTGAAGAAAGAATGTGATCATAATTACAATTGCAATAATGCTTCTGTAACTGAAAAACTGAGAGACGATCTCATGAGATACTGGATGATGGCTCATACTTGTAACCCACAATTTGTTATGGGACATATAGCAACTTGCACTGCATCGGGAGCGTTTTGTCTCCTAAGTGCTTTCACTTTAGCAGAAGCCATGCTACGCAGTTACCTTATGCCTTGGAGCTTCACATTTTGTAAGGGTGAGTCAGATTACAAGTGGTCGACTATGTTGATATTGGTGACTCAGTCTATAGCAGTAGTAGGAGGTACTATTGCCCCTGCTTGTAGATATTTCATAGCTATTAAACACAGGTGCCCGAAGAAAACAACGAAGTCAATCAAAGGAGGGTTCGCATCAGTAGAAAATTACTGGCTCCAGAATCTTTATCATGTGAAGGAGTGCCCAGTTGAGTTGAGAATATACAGCCAGCATGGTAGAAAACTCATTCACAACACAAAAAACAAGGCATTGGGTTTTTGCATTTCGATCCAAAAATCATTGGTAGTTTCTAGCAAGATCGTTAGACTAATATCAATACTCTCAGTGTTTCAGTTAATGACGTTTCACAGGCTCTGTGATAAACTTTTCAGCTTGGTTAAATGCAATAATTCAATGAATAGAGATGCAGAATCTGAGTCGATGAATAATTGCAAGCTGGATCTCAGCCAGTATGTATTGCATCTTGAAGGAGACGAAGCTCTGATTGACGTGATGATGAAATGTGACAGAGATGCTACAGGCCATTGGATAAAAATGGGGAGAAAGAAGCAGCCAACATATCTCTTAAAGCTTCTAGAAAAACTGACCCGAGGATTTGAAGGGGTACAGAGATTCGACAGCAGAGAGATTCCTTCTCTGGATTCTGAAGAACCTCCCAATAGCTGGGCTCTTCCTGTGGTGACATTAACAAGCATTGCAGTTGCCATTAGTAACATTGACTCTCATGAACCGAAAGAGTTGATAAAGTGTGTACGAGAAGGGTTTAAGTACATTAGAGTAATAGAAAACAGCCTTGATATAAATAAAAAAGACGTGATAAATGTCAGGAAAGCAGCAGAAGTTGTGTGGGTGGGAGTCGACCTCCATTACAAGTGGCTAGATGTGGATCTCCGAAACATGGCAGTTGGTGGAAAAAGCCCCAGTGATATAATTACAGAACTTTCTAACATAGCTAAGCACAGATTTATTGAGTTAAGAAATAACGATGTATTTGGTTGTGCGAGCTATAGTTCTTCAAAATGGCCCATCAATGTTCTGGCAGCCAATTCAATGTACAGAATATGCCGAACACTTCTACTCCAACCTGGAAACAGATCAAATGAATGTAGGGAAGTGATCTTTGAAAGACTTACTGTTATGATAGCTGATATAATCGGGGCTTGTTGTACCAACTTACAGCATGCCATATCCATGATATGCCATCAGAGCACCATCGAACAGAGAGAGGAAAGGGTTCGAAGTGCAATCCTTCTACTAGGTGAAACAGAGAAGGTGCTCGAAATTCTTAGCCGCCAAACACTTCCCAGTTCAGATCTTGGAAAAACTGCATGCATTAACGAGTGGCGTGCTACAAGCAGAGACAAAGATCAGCTACTTTGCAGCTCTTCCCAGACCACCAGTGACTCAGGTTCGAGTAGTTCACCTGACTTGCATCTCAGTATTGACTGAGAATTGGAACTTGGAGTACTAGACAAAAAGCACGTATATTCAAGTTTTGCATGTACATTCATCTTTTGTCAGATCAATCAATTATATTTCACTTTTGTGACACTATTATAAATCTAAAAGGGGTAATCTGTAATTACATAAGGTATCTGTCACGCCCCGGGCCCGCGAGTGCAGTCTCCGCACATAACGAGTTAATCTGATCTCTGCCCAAAAAGGATATCCATTGGCTACACTTGAGCTTTTTGACTTATAACTTATTTCTTATATTCTCAATGCGAACAAGGGCATCACAGAATCACGGTATCCGATGAACATTTTCAAGGCTTAGTTTATATTTGTTCTTTTCACTTTTTCTAATGACCATAGAGCAGTTTTTTCTATAATATACAAAATATCTCTTCTCATTCAAGAATCGCAGTAGCATTTCAGTTTTCCTGTCACGAGATTAAACCAAAGTGCCTAGATAAATCAGCTGCAGTAAGACAAGTGAGCTAACCACCTCATACTAGCTGTAAGGAGCCCCACCTTAGTGTCCCTTCAAAAAGCTAGTCCCAATTGCTGCTTATCTCATGTATCTTATAAAGAGAGAGCTAGGCAATACGGTCAATTATTGAGAGTAACTTGGTTATAAGGAATAAATTGATCCTCCCTTCATATTCAGCCAGGTATTCTCCTTCACTTCACCCAGAGAGCTTCAGAAACCCTGTTAGAAACATCAGCTGGAAAATGCGTGGGTTTTCATTCTTTTCCTTCTGAATCTTCTCTCCCAAAATTCATGTAGAAAGTAAGGCATCAAGCCTAGAACCCCACTTGGTAGGTGAGGATTAATTCGTCCGGTTAAATGATAACCACACATCAAGACCTTTGAGCTACTAACTACTACATCCTAATGCACCGTTCAGTTGCTAATCTTGCAAATATTTATCAAGCAATAGATTAAACACAATCAAGATAACCATTATACCTGAAAGTAGCACTCTGGCGAAACGTAAATGATCTTTGTCATTTGCCATAGCAACCACAAGATGACAAGAACCAATCTAGCACCTGGAAATGCCATCTTTATCATATTCACCAAAGCTTCGGCAGATTCCTTAGTATGGGCTGAAAATATACAAAATGGATTAAGCACAAGTCCATCATCAACTTCCGTCCATAAGAAGTAAGCTAAATAAAAGTTGAGACAAGTATGAATAACTTTTTTTCATTCTTTCATTTGGCTCTCTAGATAAACCAGTATACATACGTTGTGGCAAAGAGAAATGGTAGTAAAGGAAATGGATGTATTAAATCAAACTATGACCCTAAAACCTCTAAGAGGTTAGCTGGTCTCCTGAAATCCATCGGTTTCTTCTTACAAGCATCATGATGCTGTGTGAAAATGAAAATCTTCCGAAACAAACCTCTGTCAAGTAGTATCGTTGTTCCTGGCAGTTCTAGCATCTCAGCTTCCTTACACGTTAAAAATTGACTTCTGCCATGAGCACATTCTAGACCAGCACCGATGGATCTATCTGATAACTTCCAGCCTGGCATACTCATAGAAGTATGACGATAAGGGAAATACATAAACAAAACAACCATTATTCATGTTAGATGCACTCAAAATATATATCACAGAAAGCTAAAGCAAGTAATTCTCAAAAAACACTCAACCTCGGAGTAGTGGACATGAAATCAAATAATATCATACAGTAAAACCAGATTCCAGAAACGCTTTCTAGCAGGTATCTTATTTAGAGCATATAATTATGTTTTTAAATTCCTTCACTCACAATTTCAGATTGATAATACAACATACTTCATACCAAAAAGAAAAACTTATGATGCAATATGAGACATCAACTGTATCAGGTCGCTATAAGTGATAAATGTTTGAATCATTCGTGAAGTGTTAAAGGGCTAAAGTACAGTATTCTTTTCTCTTCTTTTATATGTCTTTTTTCCTTTTGGCAGTTGATAACCTTGGCCCTTGGGCCAAGTAGTTGTAGTTTCTGAAATTTTGATTAGAGAACCACACCGAGTTTAACCTTCACGTTATCACTCTCTCGTGCTCAAGTTTTTTTGAAAACAAATACAGTTCATGTTATGGAGAACCACATGCTACAATATGAGATGATAATAATAACAAGACCGTTGTTCCCCACCTTGGCCACAGAGGCAAAGTGCTGCACAAGTAGCAGTAGCAGCATTTTGAAGCTGGTGAGACCCAAGCAAGCGTAATTGCACATCAAACAACTCAATGAACTGGTAAATGAAAAAATCATGTTAAAACTGCTATGTCTAATTCAATAATAATTATAGTTAAGAAATACCTATAAGTTTGCTTGCATCGCATGGGACCAAATAATATAATGCAAATGTGTACAGTGTTAAGGTCCCTCTTAATCTGGAGTATAATATCACATAATTGGTGGGCCATCTCACATGCTGTCGAAAAGCCTTTAAAGTACACTTCTGTTTCCAGGATCAGATGCTGATACTACAGGCGAACACATCTACAGTGCCTTATCACGAATTATATGCCCAATACCTGGAAGGAATGGCCCACCTAGAACCACCTACGTATAATATATAAAGGCAACATCGCAGAAGTTGAATCAACATAACCACCTAACTGGACGATTTTCTTTTATAATTCCTGATTTAGCTACTGCAATGCTCTCCAAAGAGCCCCTAGTGCAGCTAGATGTTCTTCACCAATATTTGTGATGATTGATGCAGCCGGGTCAGAACCGGCAATTACATTGGTTTCATCTCGAGCTCCACCTAATCCAGCCTATAGGTTGGCAAAATAATTAGAACAATATCCTTCTAGGATGGTGATTCTCACCATTTTCCGGTAAGATATATATTAAACACTATTACCCAAAGATTACATTACAGATAGGCATAAAAGTAACGCTTTAGTGCAAAATATTTAAATATGCTTGCAGCTTTAATGGATAACAGTCAATATGCTCATAAAAGCAGAATATGTCATGCTAAACCAAGGAAGCAAAATCAAACAGAATTCTGGCTTTGAGGAATTGAGGAAGATAAGATAAATCTATACACAATTACAATTATGTTTACAACTTTAGCAAATAACAAACAATATGCAGTTAAATAGCGCACTATCTCTCCCTGCACCAGGAAGTGCAAAACCAAAAATAACTTTTAACACTGAGAATTGAGGAAGATAAGTGAAAATATACAAGTTTTAGTTTATTGAGATTTACTATTATTAAAACCTAATATAGTTTTATAAATTCACTTAAGGGCGGCAAAGGAATCAGCGCTGATTTGCAAAAAGGGTTCAGACAAGAGCAACCAACCTCGATAACCGCAAAATGAACTTTCACTTCGGCTAATAAGCTGAATGCTACAGCAGTGAAAACCTTGATTGCAAATGAATATCACTAGAATGAGGCCCGAAAACAAGCAGGTTTCAGCATCGCCAACAAATACAATTAATTATTAATTAAAACTACAAAGACTAAACCACCATATGTTTTCCTTTTATTAGAACGTGTACCATCATTCAGTAAGTCAACAGCATAATTTATTCATCCACAAACATATACCTCAAATTGACTAAGATGTCCTTTTTCAAGTTCCACAGCTCTGTCAAGATCTTCCTTTATTTTGCGGAAGTGAGAATTCATTAACTTTGTTGGAAATGGCTCTCCTGTTTTTCCCAGCCTTACACGCTCTCTAATGGTCCGTATATGCGGACTGACCAGAAAAACAAAAGCCTTTTGCGCACATTGTTAATGAATATAATAAGCAGTCAAGAGTCGGTACTTGATAGGCCAGGAAAATTCATAATTTTCTAACATCAGATATCATCAACCAGAATTAAGGATCTTACCTGGTATAGCAACCAACAGAGTACCCTTGTGAATCAAAGCACTCGTGAAGGCAAGGTCTCACGATTCAAATTCACCCCTACCTTTGTGAAAATATAGCATCATAAACTAATTTTGAAAAGCATAATCAAACAAAAAGAATGCAATACAGATTACTCCAAGCTAATTCCAATAACTGAACTCAAGGAATACCAGAGATATAGTTGCTAGTACAGAAAATTTCATATTATCCTGCTTCAGTGCTCACAGAAGTACTAGAGATTAGGAAAGCAAAATATTTCATTACATTGTAGAATACATTTTAACAATGGCTCAAAATGGAAATTGTTACAGAGTGCAAACCTTAATTACGCTAAATATATTCAAGACAGTAAAATAGAGTTGATACGAACAGGAGGTTGACACAAACTTATTTCGAGATCTACATGTTGTTACAATCCAGGTGCTGAACTTAAAAAGTTAACGCAAAAAGAAGAATAATTCATGGAGAATCATGGTACAAAACATTGCCAATTTCCAGCATATGGAATACCTTGGGGCTGTACAACACACTTCCGATGCCTCCTACACTATATACTTTCGCAGTTTCGCTAAAGCTCCATGATACTTAATTCTACATTGATGCTATCTACGAAAGATTAAGAATGTAAATGAGAAGGTTGCTAGAAAGGCACAAATCAATCCATCAACAAACACAATTTGTTAATTGTTTTCTACAATGTCTCATGTAATTTAGGAAGGCTACAAAATAATATCTAAACTGAAGCTGATAGTTTAAGTCAAATTTAAGCACTCAATTGTCAGAGTCCATTAAAGTTAATCATGGTTTTTGTTATAGCAAGTAAATGCCACCAGCCACCAGATTAATGGAAGCATAGTTATCAAGATGATCATTTTATCATAAACCCACTACCTTTTATTTTGTTTGGTTTCAGAACAAAACTCGACTAAACACAACTCAGAAATTTGTTCGAATATTAAGAGCTACGATGAAATCAAGAAAAACCATTCATTAACAGGTTATATAGAAGTAGAACCAATTGCTAGCAGTACTATCATAGTCGGTCGAATCAAATTCAAATTCCTGAAGAATAACTAAAACCCAACATAAATGAAGAAAAAATGAATCCCAGAAACCAATTTAGCATATTGTTCTGAAGAATAAATAAACAATTCAAAATTTTTAATTCTGTCACCATCTCCGTTGATTGCCACAAGAGCTAACAGTAGGTAAAAAACTTACAATGATTCAAGCTTTTTCCTCGACCAGAAAACATTCCTCCATAAGGATATCTAAAAGATTAAAACAGGAAATTCTACAAACACTTGGTAGGCGTATGAAATATTAAAGGAACTGAAAGCTCTATTGGTCATCATCGCGTCTCTTGGGCTTGCGGTAATTCTCTTCTATGTGCTTGGCGATCAAAAGACCGGTGTTGTAGAGCTTCCCAATGTTAGGTACGTCGTAATTCTGGGCTACATACACTCCGAATGCTGTACCAATCATGAATGAAAAGCTGCTCTTTATTATGCCCATTCTGATTCTTTCTTCCTCCGCTTTCCCCGATTGGGATTTGGTTGCGGTGAAATTTTCAAATGGGATTTCGGTTGGAATTTTTCTTTATCAATATTTTTCTTATTTATGTGGGTTCATGTTCATTGACCTAACGTAAATGGCCCACTTGGGAGGGCTTAAGGCCCTGGAAACATCAGACTTACTTTTTTTGGTGAACATCAGACTTACTACTGACCCAAACATGGTGCCTCAGGCTCACCCATTACAATGCCTCCCAATTTTATTTATTTAATTAATTATGATAGGACTGTTAATGGATCGGATTTTAATCCGAATCCGCTTCGAATTCGATTCAAATTTTAGCATATTCGTCTGATAAAAATGTCCGATGGATTATATCCGATTATAAATATTCGTTATCCGAAATAAATGGAGCGAATATGGAATTAACGAATCCGATCCGTTAAGAATCCAAATCCGATTACATATATAATATTTAATTAAAATAAATTATTTACTAGTACATAATATTAAGTAAGATGACTAAAATTATAATTTTTATATAATTATCACTTTAAACAATAATAAATTTTGAATTATTTACTCTAAAAGTATATACTTTCCTTTATTAATAAGTTTAAATTAATTTATTTTAAATAAATATAAATAAAACCATCAAATAATCCATTAAATAATTATTATTTATTAATATTATTATATTTATTTTTTATATTAAATTTGTTACATAAAAAATTAAATTTTATTTTTAATCGGGTCGGATCTCTAATTGGATCTAGTCCGATCAGATTATACATTGATTCAAAATGAATGAATCCGGATTCGAATTCCTTTTTTTGGATTCGGATCCGGAATCTCCTGATCTGGACCGAAACCGACCCGTTGACAACCCTATTTTGGGCCATGATGGTAAATCCAAGCATTTACAATCTTCTTGGGCTAATGTGTAAACGAGTTTACTTGCCGACAAATTAAAAATTTAAAGGTAAAATAATGTAGAGCACTACATAGGGGTGGTGGTGGAGATCATAGCAATAATGATTTATTATGAATTATGGTGGTGGAGATCATAGCAATAATGATTTATTATGAATTATGATACATTACATCACAATTCTGCTTAATTATTGCATTCCACGCACGGTCGCACAATTTTCTCCATTCAAAATATATGCTTAATATGAGCCAAGCATATCATGAAATTTCATTAAAAAAAAAATTGCAGATATTAATAAAAAGGGATAAAAACCTTTATCATCTTCAACTATTAATTTTCTTTTTGTTATACCTTTTTCACAATCTAATCCATTAATTTCCGTTTCCTCTTAAAAATGTGTTAACAATTCTACCAAGAAATAATTTGTTACGCATCAAGAATAATATAATAGACAAGGGGAAAAGCTATGTTTTAAAACCCTTTGTTACGCATCAAGAATAATATAGTAAACAAGGGAAAAGCTATGTTTTAAAACTCGGACTGGACGGGCCGGTCGGACTGATTTGACCGGTGATCGGACGCCTCTCTGGTCCGGGTGACCCCTGAAAATCAATCCCGCCATAGATCAGTTCAACCAGCTCAAAACCAATTGAAAACCGGTCAAAAACCCGGACCGGACCGCTTTGCGGGTCGGTTGGCCCGGATTTCCTTCTTTTTTCTTTTCAAAATTTTAAGTTCAAAATATTTGATTCTGCTGGGGTTTGAACACAAGACCACCACATACACACAAACCAATTGATCTACCAACTCCCTTGTATCTTTTTGGTTAATAAAACTATTAATAACCTTTTCGGATAATAAAGACTTAGTTTCTAAATCATTTTTTAAATTTGATCATTAAGAAAAATATTAATTACAATTACAAATATTATATACGTAGTATGAACTAAATTTAAATACTGATAAAATAATGTGAATTTTTTTTATTATAATATATATCTATAGAAATATATATGTATGTGGGGTTTTTCCCCCACAATAAATAGTATGATATTTGTTAAATCAATTTTTATCTAAATTGTTTGTAGATTTTAAACTTGAAAATTTATTATTGGAGAATGTTATTTGAAAATTAATGAATGGTTGTAAGTGATTTAAAATTATATTTATTTTTTATGCTATTTGACTTATTTTATTATTTTTAACTAACATTTATAATATTATATAATATATATTATTAAATATAATTATTACGTAATTATGACGTCACACCGATTCGACCGGAGGTCTAACCGGTCGAACCGGTAAAACCAGTAAGGCTTCCGGTTCGACCTGCGGTCCGGATTTTAAAACATAGCTTAATGGGAAATTTTCTCACCTACACCCCCTCATTCAATCAGTTTTTCTTTTTTCTATATGTATGTATATATAGAAGGTCTATATTTAATTCAATCCAAATGTGTGAACTATTAAATTCCTCTAGTCACTTGGGGTGTATTAAAAAAAAAAAAAAAAGATCTAGATCCATAGCAAATCTTACGATCTATGATAGGCATAGAAATACAAATACAACACATTGAGAGCCAACTGAGATATTTTCTGAAATTTACAAAATTTCTAGAAGTATCCATTATAGCTTCACATCAAACAAGCTGCATATGTGAAAGGAATTCAACCACGAAAAGCACTTTCAGTTCTCGTACAAAACTGGGACAATACACTGTGTATGCATCATACAAAAGATATTATACTTATAGCTTAACAAGTACCATCATACAAACCTTCCGGCCAATATTGTTCAAAATTAGGACATACAAGGTACAAACTGTTTTCAAAGAGAAGTAGTACTTAACAATTACAGAATTAAAATACCCTACATAACAGAGTGCGGTGAAATGAACGTTCCGCTAACATCGAGAGAGGCATGCCGTAGAAGGCTCTTAGGTAGCCATGGTTGTTAGACAAGTGGTGTGCAGCCCATGTTACAGTCTCTTTGGTAATATGTGTACATACATAAAAAATTTATACAAGTGTGTTCATCATCGTGTCAATATTGAACTATTTGTATTAAGTTATAAATTGTGATCTTATTGTCGTATCAGAATTCATACAATTTAGCCAACTTTATTTCGTATTTTTTTATGGAGGTATAAAGTTCAGATAAACAAGAAGCAAACACGTGGTTCCAAAGAAACAATGGTTCCTATTAAACTAATTTACAAGCCGTTCGTTTTCTCTGTGGTCAATTAAAGGAGCCTCATAAAATTTTGTAGTTTGTACGAATTTGCAATATTATACATTTATACCAACCAACTTTATCATCGTAAATATTAAACAAATACTTTAGATTAATAGAGATTTTAATATTTCAAGCTTCCTAATGTCTATCTTCTTATCTTACCTAGCTAA
>JBBMKE010000002.1:5593468-5604005 GCA_037834125.1 Lippia alba | reverse complement strand
GACCTCATGTCGACATATACTTCATGTTTCAAATTTGATTGGACAATATTATTCATTGTCACCCAGAGGTAGATTCATTTAATGAATGCCTAACCAAAAGATACTGAACTGAAGTAAACCTTATCCATTAAGTATCTGGGACAGCTACAAGTGCCTTTTTTTTTTTTTCGAAAGACCATCTCTAATCACAGGCAGTAAAGTTTAATGATTCGATGCGGAAGGTGGTTGTTCATAGCTAATCACTTTTCCTAACAAATGCATGTATTTATTACAGAGAAAAATCTATTGTCTGGGACAGCTACAAGTGCCTTCTTTTCCATCTTGAAAGACCATCTCTAATCACAGTCAGAAAAGGCTAATGATTCAATGTGACTGAGGAGGTGATTATTCTTAGCTCACCACTCTTCCTAATAAATGCATGTACTCATGACCTTCATTTTATATGTGTAATCCATGAAAAGAAAATATTGTACTTTGACAATCACAACCTCAACCAACTGAAGAAAGCCCATTTTACATTTTTCCATCTTATATCTACCAATTATCTACTTTCCATCCTTTCTTATTTGTTATATTGACTAAGTACATATTTTGACAGCCAATTAGTAACATTATTGTTCGTACAAGAGTCCAAAAATAAGTTTTCTTCGTCTCCACGTATTAAGTAAAAAAATAGGAGTATCGAGCTACTGACAGGTATACAACATGACATGGTTAAGTAGAGAAAACATGAATGATAGAACACTTTCAATAATAAAGTATTGGGTAAAATAAGACTTGTACACACATGACTTGCGCGCCTCATGCTTTATTAAATCACATATCTAAATCAACAAAACAATTTCAAGCTCAAGTTTAAACGACCATCATACTTTTTTAAGTATTATCTTTTAAGTTTTATCTACTTCTATAATTTGGCTTTAACCTTTTAGCTTTGACAACCACTCTAAGAAATCACATCTCTAGGACTTCTGCATTCTTTGTGGTTCAGTTTTCAGGCATAAAATACAGCCCGTTATTTAGAAGAAGGCAAGGATGATTATACATCCCCTAAAAGGAAGGAGTACTCAACAATATGCAACAGATTGAATTCAATCTTATAATATAATAGCAATTAAAAATTAGTACTTACACCTGATAATGGGATTTTCTCCCTACTGAATTATCTACTCGATCACTGATAATCACAAGGAAATCTTCTTAATACCTCCATACCAAAATAAAGTTGCTGTCAAGCAACTAATTTCTCATCAATGGTGATTTTGTCATGATCAGTTGCTTGAATCAACAAAAATTCATTCGATTTAGCAATTCTAGTGAATGTGCCATAAATAATGCTAATTTTCGATCTAATCTATGAATTCCCTGAATAAGGGCTTTAAGAGCTTCTGCAACTCATGTTTCTACAAAACCAACATATTGATCATCTAAAGTTAAAGACTTTAATATTTGATAATAACTGCTTTAGTAACGTTGTAATGAAGTACTGTATATCAGACAATTAAGTAGCACATTTCGGCACATCAGTCGAACTAACTAATCCGTTGAATAAATCCATAAATTTTGACTAAAACCTAGCCATTTGAGAGGGATGCCCAAGAAAACCTAGTACAAAGATGAATGGAATTTCAGATAAACAATCTGAAAGTCAAAACCTTGAACAACTGAAATTAAGGACACATTTACCAATCTTGATTTCTTAAATCTCTAAGAACGGAATAGAAGGCATAAGAAGTACCAGAACAATGCTCTTGCAGAGATGATGAATCGAGGCGGCACCGAGCATATCGCGGCGGGCTTCGAGAGTCTGGTCGTAGTAATCGGAAGCTACGCGCTTAAATGTGAAGTCCCGAACGGCGTTAGCGCGGAGGATCGCGGAAAGTCGGCCTTCAGTGGTGGTTGAGGCATCGGCATCGGCGGTGGAAGAGGAGGAAGATAGAGAAAGGGAGTGAGAAAGGTTTTGGGGCAAATGAGAAAGTTCAAGGTTCAAAATGCGCTGGAGGATTCGGGATTGGACTCTGTCGAGCTCCGCCAGAGCCTCCATTTTTCGTACTCTCCAAATGTTTGCACAATCGCACGTTCGTTCTCACCTATTCTCCATGTGTGCAACATAAGAATAAAATGAAATTCATAATATAGACTGAATTTTGGTTTTCAATAATCCATTATATAGAACGAGTAGAAGTAGAACTCCCTTACCAAGCGATTGGAATTACAGACCTTTGCTCAAGTAAATATAGACTTTTGATTAAATTATTATAATAGGGTAAATTATAATATTATACTATTTTGTGGTAAATTTTAATTTTAATTTTTTAACAATGAAAATTTTTAATTATTTATTAAATTATTTGTTTAAGAAGAAAATAAAGAAATCAAAAGGCTAATTCAAATGAAATGATATTATTACATTTGACTGGCTCTCATATTAGACTGGGTAATTACAATTAATCATCATTTTTAGATTAAATTACAGATACTACCATTTAGAAAATAAATAATTACAATTAAATAATAATTAAATACAAACTTTTAATTTATAATATATATGTTAAAATTTTCATGTAAATCAAATATATATATAAAAAAAAGAATTCCTCCTACATATACTGATATACATAATTAGTAAAACTTTCAATACTGAATCATTTATAAGTTAGACTTAATTCGATTTGAGTGAATTTATTATTTTTTAATTTAGTGCGTACAATTTGCACCTATAACTGCATGGTACAAATTGTAGTTTTTAAATATAAAATTAATCTGAGGGAGTTTTCTAGTAAACTCCATGTTTGATTAAAATTTTAGTTCACTGCCCAATTCAAATTAACTTTTAGTTTACTCCCTATTAATATAAATTATTTGTTTTACCCTTAATTTTCTTAATATAAAATACTGATATTTGAATTTGTAGAACTATATTTATATTTTGAAGAACTATTGTTATATGTAATAGTTTGTTATTGAACGAAGAACTAATGTTAATATGAAGTATTCACTTATATATTTGTGGAATCATATCTGCATTTTGAAGAATTGTTGTATTATTTAGTAATTGGTAGTTGAATTATTTCATGAAGAATTTTTTTTCTTAATATGAAGTATTTGTATTTGAATTTGTAGAACATTATCTAAATATTAAGGAATTATTGCGGCTAGATGTTAAATGAAGAACTTTTCTCTTAATATGAAATATTTATATTTGAATTGTAGAACTATATCTAAATATTAAGAAATTATTGTATTATGCAATAGTTAGATGTTAATGAAAACCTTTTTGTGACAACCCTATTTTCGAACAAGGTAAGTTCCAGTAGGTGAGAGCGCGACTTAATTCTTTTATTACTTTAAGCATGCAAATTTGGCTTGGGATTGTTAATTGCTTATATGTTGACATGTTTCACATGATTAACATGATTTATGTGGATTATTGATTTGATGATAGCATGCTCGTTATGTCATAATTTATTATAAGTATGTCTCGTGATTAATCAAACCGACGTGCTTACTTGATCACTAAAGCTTAATCTAGGGACTTAAAAAGGTAAATTTATTTTCAAGTTTGGAAATTGGTTAGATTTTAATAAATCTAATTAGGGATTTCATAACGAGTTCGTGGGTTTTTGAATCACCTAAATCGGAGTTCGGACGAAGAAGATATGTTCATTTTACGAAAAGTCAACCTTTTAAATTAACTCAGTTTGACCGCGACCCAATTGTTAATTTTACCCAATTTTAGCCCCAATTAGCCTAAATTCTACCGGTTTCACCCGCCCCAATTACCAAATCAGTTTTGAATTAACCTTAGCTTAATAACGTTATTTCATTCCCAAATCTCCCAACTACACCCTTAAACACTCTCTTTGTTCAAAAACACCAAGAACAAACCCTCCACCTTCAAGCTTGAAGATTGAAGACCAAAGTTGAAGATTCAAGACTGTAGCATCCCACAAGTAGGGACCACATCCCCCCGCACCAAGACCCGAATCCGGTCACGAAATGAATCCGTACCAAAATTCAAATCCTAGCGAACGGGTGACCACACACACACTAAGTCAGGCGGAGCTAACTAACAAAGACTTAGAGTGCGCGGAAGCTGTAAATTAAAACCAAATAAAACATATATATAGATGCATCAAGTTCCCAAGCATAACATGTACAATGGCTGACACGGCCTACAAATTCCATATACAAATGTATCCAAGTATACAAAATAATACAAGATATAAGCAGGGATGTATGTTTGCTAAAGACCTAGACCGACAAGTGTACACGTGCAGACACACTTCTCCACCTAGCTCCCGACCAAAAACCTGCAATTGGAAGAAAAGTAAAAGGAGGGAATTAGTCAACTGACTGAGTGAGGGGGCTAACGCACACCCACATACTGTATACATATAACAGAGCATATATCAAAGGTGGATTCATGAACCGGTAATAGGTTTTACAAACCAAAACAAAACATAATATACGTTTTCAAAATCTCTATTCCGATTCATAATTCCCATAACTGAACAGAAACAAATGCTCGGAGAGTACGAGCTTCCAACCTACTTCTCAGAACATATAAAACATAAACATACCATCCTCGACACCAATGATGGAAGAATCTGCCTATCCTAACCATCCATACAGATAACAAACCCCCGAGAGGTAGCTAACCTACTGTGGGTCCTCTCCGGATAACCGGAGGCATCAAAATACCACGCCTTCCTTAGCTCCCGAGGTCGCACGTGATATCTTGGGTGGAGACTATGCATAACCTTAACCTCGATGGCCCTATACCGTCCCGAGGGTTCCTTACCCATAGCTCCTTGAGCTCACAAACACAAAACCGATCACATAACCAATCTTTCATCGCTTAGCTCGCTAACAGAAACAAAAACTGAACAAGAGTAACTAGAAAGGTTCATATATACCTTTATACTAATTTTTCTGTACAAACTTGTTTCACAAAATCATAAACATAATAGATCCGACACATAGTTACATATACATATAATAGGTTCACATGCGGGACAAGAAAACGTCACATAAAGGCCTTAGGTCGCTTAGCTATACAAAATCTTAACCTCACTTTGTAGTTAGATAGCAAGTGTAGTGAGCGTGAGATCTTATGCCTCAGTCTCGTCAATCGGGTCCTCCTATGAAAAGAAACACAAAGAAACTTGAGACTTAGACTCTATATGGACTGAAAATGACGCACGACAATGAAAAGATATGCATGAGATGCAAATGCTTGTCACATACGTTCAATTATTTCCAAAAAGTCACATAATGGCACCTAAAAATGCAACTCATGCAAGAAAAAGTCGAACGTCACGAAACAACCACAAAAAATACTAATTAACGTATAAAAAGGACATATCAAAGCATTTAGGGGTCAAAGAAATTGAGCCGCAAAAGTCGAAAAATCTAAAAACGGACAGTAGCATCTCACACGGCCATTTGGTGTTCTAGAACAAATCCCAAACGCCCGTGTGACATGCGTTTGTTCCCAGAAAATGCTTCCCAAACGGGCTTTGCAAAACCCAGGACAAAAGCCAAACGCCCCGTGTAAGAAGCTACTGCCTCAGATTTTGGCTTCCAAACGGGCATTTGAGGTTTCAGTTCAAATACCAAACGCCCATTTCAAAACCTTCTGCATCAGGTTTGCCTTCCCAAACGGCCGTTTGCAAAACAGAACAAAATCCCAAACGGCCGTTTCATAGAGACAGATTTGAAAATCCCGCACGCCTCAAACAGCCGTTTACAAAATGCACTACAACCCCAAACGGCCGTTTAGATCAATTTTTTGGGCAAAACATAGCATGAAAACAGGGGTCCAATTCCATTTCTCCCAATATACTTAAATTTGTCTCAACAAACTTAACACAAACAACAACATACATGCAAGGAACATATATTCATGCATTAGCAACAAGAAAATCAAGAAATGGATGCAAGGGTTACAAACCACAATTAAATGCATTTCATGATCACATATGGCTACAAGCCTTTAATGCACCCAAAAACCAAACTCATGCAAGAAATACAATAAATGCATCATCTAACACTCATATATCAAGTCCTAATTCAATCATACCAATTCATATGCTCAAAACCAAGAAATATGCATAAAACCCTTACTTTTCACTTCAATGCTCAAATTTATATATGCATCAAATTTCAAGATGAAATGATCGGAGTAGAAGTTGGAGGATGTCGTAGGGTTTCCAAAACTTACTTGGGATCGGAAATTGGTGGAGAAAAGAAGGAGTTGTTGTCTTGGGAAGATTGATCAATGACTTGGGAACTTGGAGCTTCTTGTTCTTCTCTTGAAATGTTGAGGTGTGGAATGTGGAATAAAATGAAGGTTTCAACCATTTAAGAGGCTGAACCAGTTCGGTTCTTGGGCTAAGGGTTCAGTTCTTGGTTTTCTCGGTTTAATTTGTTTCGGTTCAAGGTGGTTCCGGGTTCGATTCTCCGATAATTAAATTAAATGAAATGCACTTAAATGCAAATAATTTCACATAATTCACACAAATTTGATTAAAATGCAAGCTATAATTAAGTCACATAATTTATCTGTCGGCTCAGAAATACGGGGTGTTACAAAGACTCAAGATTACGAATTTATCTTCGATTTTCAACTCTCAAGGTAAAAATGTGTGCTTTAGTTGATAGCTTGAGCTTGAATGTGAGAATCTAGGGTTCATGCTAGATGATTGTAAATTTATTTTTGTTGCTAGAAATATGTTCTCCATGCTCCTAGGATCGTTTTGATGTGAAGATTTCGTGCTTTCGTGCTTGAATGAGGATTTCACCATTTTTGGGTTTGAAGCTTTTATGAGAATTGATGCATGACCTTGGATAAGTTGGACATTGCTTGATTTGTTGATTGCATCTTGTTCCTTGAGTGAAAATATGAAGAATGTAATTTACGGCTTTGAATTTGATGCATAATTAAGGATTTTGCCATTTTTGGTGCTTGAAGCTTGCTAGAGGTTGAAGATGGTGTTCTTGATATGAAATTCTTGCATTTCTTGATATTATGAACTAACAGATGCATTTGGGATGCTGTTTGACGTTGTTAATTGTTCATAGATGCTGCATAAACTTGGGTGCATGAGTTATTGGCATTTTGGAGCGTAAATTGGTATAATTTGGCATGAATTAGTATAAACCCGTAAACTTCATTGCCCAGAATTTCATTCCCAAACGGCCATTTCATTTTCCTTCTTTAAACCCAAATGGCCGTGTAAATTGCTACTGTTCGAAAAATCCTTAACCAAACAGCCGTGTGATTTTTCTTCTTCTTGGCCAAACAGCCATGTAAAAACCCACTGTATCGATTTTAGTCATCCCGAACGCCCGTTTCAATTCCCCTTTGTTTTTCCAAACGCTCGTGCAGAAACATACTATTCCAGAAAATCCATCCTAAACGTCCATTTCACTTTCATGCACAAAATCCGAATGCCCGTTTGTGAGATACAAACCTAAGAATTATGCTGACCCAAATGCCCGTTTGATAAATGAACTGAGAGGCCAAACGGCGGTGTGAAAAGCTATTGTTCCCTTTTTCGCGCTTTTTATTTCTTGATCCTTTCGCTCCATTTTCGCTTCCTACGTACTTCTTACACTCCCAACAACGTGCCACGAGCTTCGGGTCGCATTAATCCGCGTTCTAATTATGCATGAACTTGATTCTTGCTTTCAAAGGTGTTAAGTGATTATATACTTGCATTCTTTTAATGCTTCAAGCTTTCTTGGTACGTATATGCATCATATGACTTATGTGAACATTTCTTCATGTCATGACTTAATCTGAACTGTGCGTCGTCTTATTTGGTCGTGAGTCGTGCCTTAAGTTGTTGGTTCGTTGTCTTGTTAGGTGGTACGTCCCCGGATAAGAAGGCTTCTTTGCCCGTGTTGTTCGTGGAGATTGATCAAGATGAGGAGATATTATGAAAAACGATTTCAAAACTGTCGAAACCTATGACCTTACCATAATTGTTGATTTTAACTCTCCGTTTTCAAATTATACTTAGGTTATTAAACCAAGTTTTAAGAACTATGCTCGTATTATGTATGATATTTGCCTACCTTAAAACGAGTTTGCAAATGTATAAATGGTTTGAGTATATGGGATACGTACCCAAGCACTTTTGAGTTTTGAACTGGATCTTCTGATTACGTATGAATAGATTCTAGCATGGAACTATGTTTCCCATGCAAGGACGCTTGTATGGTTGGGATTTGGCGTTGGGACTAGGGTGAGTGATGTTTCAGGATGGCAAGGGCCAACAAACGTCCTCATTCGAAGTCCCATGTATATGTCTTGATGGTTGAAGCTTCGAGGAGGTTTCGGGGTTGAGGTCATCAAGGGGGAAATGGGTTTCATGGACTCGTTCCCCACTGTGTATGGATGTTCGGGCGGGCACCCTCGGCATCACCGGTGTGAGTTGGATTGTTATGTTTTTCTTGGTTTGGGGAGAAAGGATGGAGTGCTCGTACTCGCCGAGCCGGTTATGTATATATGTACGGTTCATGGTCCCGAATTTTAAAACTTGCATTGTTTTCTAAAACCTAGTATGGACCATGATCAATTATGATTTAAGCATGCATTGAACCCTTTATATTTATGTACGTTCCTCCTCACATATTCCTTTGAATTGATCTCCCTTATTTTGGTGTCCGCAGGTTACTTCTTTTGCAATCATGCTAGGTGGGGTCTTCTTTCATGTCCTTGTTGTGTCTAGCATTTGAAATCTTACGTGTATCACGTATTCTATTCGTTATGTATTTGTGTTGTTTTAAGATTACTATTTCGGTTGTGAATTTACTTTATCGCACTTTGGGAATTGCTTGTTGGACCGAGATGGTCACTTATATGTCGAAATTTATTCGTATGACTCGAATGTTTAAGATTATGCGTCCGTACTTGTATGATTTAATTTCCGCTTGTGATTTTAGTTCCACCTAGCTAGGATGTTCGTTGGTCACCGCTTGCTTCAAGCTTGACAGGTATATGGTTATTCATACTATATACAAGTTAGGCCCGTTAGTGCGGGATAGGCGTGGGACGCTCCTCGGGGCGTTACACCCCTATTTGGTTGGTATCAGAGCGAAAGGTTCATAACTGGGCTCTTGAGTCGTCTCGAGTCGTCTAGGTGTACGACATAGGGACAATATGCTTCCATGTTTGATTGCTTCTTTATGCTTGTGGTTTTATGTTACGTATATCTTGTTTAATTGCTTTTCTTTAATTGTATTATTTACTTGATATAACGTGACATAAGCATGGACTAACCAACACAATACATGAATAAATTGTTTATAGGATGCCTCTGCGTCGTCGGAATGGGGAAAAAGAACAAGATCCACTAGAGGATAACCAAAATGTGCCTCCACCACCACCACCTTTACCGAATGCTACTGACCTTATGGCGTTGATGACTCAGTTTGTGCAAGCGGCACATCAACAAGCCGCGCAAGCACCTCCACCAGTTTACCTTCCACCACCGGTCGAGAGTGTTTACGACCGATTTAGCAAGCGCCGACCTCCTCCATTTTCGGGCAACACGGACAACATCAAAACGGAGTATTGGATTACTACGATTGAGAGAATATTCCGGGTGGTTGCTTGTTCCGAGGAGGAGAAGGCTCTATGTGCCGTGGATCTCCTCCGAGATGAGGCTTATAATTGGTGGTGTAGCACGTGTCTCGGTTGGGAGTTAGAGAGGAGAATGTGACTTGGGAAATTTTCGCGAAGGAATTTCGGGCTCACTATATACCGAAACAAGCAAGGAAGCGCCGGGAGAGGGAGCTCGTGAATTTGGAGCAAGGAAACATGAATGTGACGGAGTACATCGCCGAGTTCAATCGGTTGTCCCTGTATGCACCTCACTTGGTGGACTAAGAGGACTTGAAATGTGAGAAATTTATGAGGGACTCCGGAAGGATATTGCAAGAGCCCTAGCTCTGGTACAAATTGATGATTGGGCTACTGCTACCGCATTAGCGTTGAAGGTTGAGGCCAAGAATCAAAGGCTTGGGGAGAAGAGAGGTAGAGTTTTAGTAATTAAATAAAAACTTCAATAAAAATTTCCCCAAACATAGGAGACTCGCGAGCGTGCATGTTTTCAATTTCCTTTTTTCTTTTGGGTAGAAGTATTGTATTTTCTTTCTGTCTGCTTGTTTATTATTTTAGCGGATGATATAGTTCTATGAGGATGGAATTTGTCACGGTTGATGAGGCTGACATGATGATACCATGAATTCTTACTCGAATTCTCAAATTCATGAAGCAAATGGGTTAAATTCGGAAATGCCTAAAGTCAAAAGAGAACCCAAATTATAGCGCATGTTTATTTATATAAGAGAAAAAAGATTTTTTTTATCGTTCAAACTTTGACAAAAAAACTAATATAGCACGTATCATATTTTTAGCAAAAACGATTAAAATAAAAATTTAGATGATGGTATATCTAAAAGTGCATTTCGAGTGGAGTTGATGGAATTTAACAAAAAAAAAAATTGAGTTTGAGCTTATCAA
>JBBMKE010000002.1:5556676-5573270 GCA_037834125.1 Lippia alba | reverse complement strand
GTACCTTCTTCCTCAACCTTGTATTTGTATTCCAAGGCCATCTAAAGCTCTCTAGGCGACTTTACATTTGTATATATATCATATAGCCTGTCAGAGAGTGTGTTGAGGATGTGACCACGAGCCAACTCTTCATGTTCAGCCCTCTTCCTTTTTTGTTGTTGAAGAGTTTCTACGATCTCCTGGTGGATCTGCAAAGCATTCCTAGACAGACCTGCTGCAGTGGAGTTGGTAGGAGGAGCACCACCTGTTGCAGGGGGTTGGCAGGAGCGTTACCACCTATTGTTGTAGGGCGGTTGGAGTAGCACCACCTGCTGCAGTAGATGGATCGACGTTTATGGGCTGCTGGGGAGTAGGAGAATCTTCTAGAATTGGTGGCAGGTTGGGGTTGAGCACATAGGCCAGCTTCAAAATGGTAAGCAGGAACTTCATCTTGTCTTGCCAGCGGCTGAAGTTGTTTCCATTGAAGCGATCCAACTTCTGTTGGTTCATGATGTGAAAGGATTTTGATTCCATCTTCAAAATAGATTAACACTTTAAGATTGTTGAGAATATAGGAATAAAATCAGAATGACACTGGTAGTCCACGTCCTTAAAGTGTTAATCGCCCCTAACTCTCTGAGTCTTGCTAAAGGTTGCAGACGATTTCCTTTTATAATATATGCCAAGCTGAAAAATAAATTTCGTGCAATAGCAATTTGCCAGAAATTCCGCGAATGTTGCTGTATTTTTTCAGGTGAGGGAAGGAGCTTAATATGGCTCTCATTTTTCGTCCAAAAATAAAAAGGAATATGAATGGGTCAATTTCAGGTGTAATGACCTGAGATTTAATCCTCATAATTGCCCACTATTAAGCTATTTGAACTTTGGACTGCACCAGGCCGACTCTGGCTAAAAAAAATGCTCTCGGCTCGGAGGCGAGGCTCCAAGCTCCTAGCTACGATGCATACGTGCGAAGTGCAAAGTGCGCCATCAAATGCCACATTCGCCCATGCCCAGCACCGGCCCCAGCCCGAGCCCGTGCCGGAGCCCGTGCGCGGGCGAGGCGGTGCACCGCACTACGAGTGAGCCCATTAGTCCTCTCTTGAGTTCCACAATTTAATAATACATACAACACTTTATTATATAAGGCTTTCTACTTAGTGTTCATTTTCCAATGTGGGACACAATAACCAATGCACATTTTCCAAACAACCTTTGATATACCTTTGGTATTTGTTCATTGATTCTCCAATAATTAATATAGGAATACATGGCATATTCAACAGCTAGGGGGTGTAAGAACTTAAGGAAGCTTCATATTCTTATATAGCTTATTTTTTCGTTGTATTCTTGACAAGATTATTCCAGCATCTCGCTGATTGTCCATATTGTTGATGTCGGATCTGCTACAAAAGAGTCTCATGCAAATGTTACAGTCTGTGTTTCAACCCTTATGTGTTTACCTCATAAAGAAACTATGCACATCTCTGATTAAAGCATGCTAAAGTTTTAACATTGATTCTTGAAAACATATATGCTGAATTCTTTCAGATTCTACTTAGTTAATTGATTTAGATTAGTAAACAATTTCTTGGATTCGTAAATGGGAAGTGTATAACACAAGAAAAATTATGGATTCTTTTCTTTTCTTTAAAGTGCATGTACATAAGATACAAAGAAGAAGTGTGGAACAATCTACACCAACTTGTGACAGGAAAAACAACACTAGGTCTTGATTTCATCAAAACACTTAGATTGAAGGAGAGATGTTCAACAACTCATTTGACAAAGGAAAGGTTCAATGATTATTCAAAAAATTTTCAGATGCCAATCATCTTTGAAATGTATGTGCTTATGCAAAACAACCTTGTCATGTGAACACTCTTCATGTGAGAACTTACATGTTAGCTAAAATACATAGATATTACCAAGTAATGCAGACACATATAAAGATTAGGGTGTAAATGAGCTGAGCTTTGGCATTTTTTGCAGGTTCGGACTCGGGGTAAAAAAGGTGGCTCGGGCTTAGCTCGCGAGCCAGCGAGCCAATGTAATATTGGTTCGGGTGAGCCGAGTTGAGCCGAGCCAACGAGCCATAAAAAAACCTAAAAAATTCATTTGTTTTAGCTTAGATCTGGATCTGTTCTTTTCTTTTATGTAGATCTGGATTTGTTTCTTTATGTGGATTCAAAGAAGAACAAAAAAGTGTGTGATACCCCCTCAGCGTATGTCTCATTTGAGACTCCATTGGACCGTTTAACTCTTGGCTGTTAAACCAAACTCTTGGCTATTAAACTAAACGAAGCTTTGAGTACCAACCTCTTGCACCATTGTAGATCAAGAAGGGGTGGGGGGTGTGTGAATTGATCCTTATACAATTTCCGCGTACAATATTTGTTAATTCAACACACTGAGATAACAAGCTCCTTTATAGTTATCAGAGTGAATCTTGGCTGGAATAAATCTTCTTGAAGTTCCAAGACTAAGGTCTTGGCATAAGCTTATAATCACAAGTCTTGAGTAAGACTGTTTCAGATTCAGTTGTTACCAGTGTTAGAGACTTTGAACCAGTCAAAGTAGTACTTTCAACAATCACAACTCCAAGATTTGGTGGATGATATTAATAATAACAATTCTTGGATAACTCAATAACTCAACAAATGAGTTGATTAACAAGATAAAATATATCAAAGAGTCCAAGAGAATCTGTTCAAGTGAAAGCCATAACACAAGGCTTTCACCAAGATATTTTATCATCTCAATGTACGTGTATTAAAGTAACTCATTCACAAATCAGAGTTGTCTTTCAGAATAGATCAAGTGAATTACTAAAACTTCAGATAACAGCTCAAGCAAGAGCTTTCACTTGCCATGTTTATGTGCACAATCAATGCCTCAAGGAAATAAACAACGATACAAATTCAGGACATGCCAAACAATAAACCATCAAAGAAATTATCAAAACATTGACACCAATTAATATATATCACATACATTTGGTACATATAAAGTGCAAGAAATCTCAAAGAGATAACATATTCAAGCCACTCAATTATACGAATTCAATTCAGTAAAGAATGGAATCAAATAAACAACCCTAAGCAAGTAAGGGCCAAGAAGTGTCAAATAGTAACATAATTATCCATTAAACAAACATACAACACATATAAATCACATATGGAAGTCAAGGAAGTGAAGGAACGCAAGAAGAGAGGTTTTGACAAAGTTTGGCAAAAGCTGACAATTTTTAAAAACGCGCAAGCTGTAGGAAAATTGGTTTATCTTGAGATATAGAAATTGGAATTGAGTTTTATTTGTTGGGTTTGAAATTAGACTCATATACCTTTCTAAGAATGTATGGCACGAATTTTGGTTCAAAATGAAAAGAAAATGGCGTAGGCCCGAAGTTGGGTGAATACAGATTTTTGAGGAAGTGGTGGCACCAAAATGGATTGATTATATCTCACAAACCATAAAAGATATTGAGGTGAATCTAATTGAAGATTGAAGTAGACTTCAAAAGGTTTCTATGGTTAAAATTTCAGATCAATTGAAGTTCAGATGAAGGGTCAACAAAGCAAAAGAAACTCAAACAGAAAACAGGAGAGAATCCACGGCCGTGGATTTCTCCAAGCACAAAAATCCACTGGCGTGGATTTCAAGTAGAAAACGGGCAGGAAGCTGGACGCAAATCCAAGGCTGTGGATTAAAATCCATGCCTGTGACACCCGTTGGGTATGTTGGAAATATTGATTAAGTATCTTGGAGATATCTTGAGAGCTTGTGCGTTGGATTTCTCGACTTCATGGAACGAGCAGTTGCCACTGATCGAGTTTGCCTACAACAATAGCTATCAAGAATCGATCAAGTTGGCACCTTATGAAGTTTTATATGGAAGGAAATGCCGATCTCCGTTGTTTTTCGACTTAGAAGAGTGGAATTGGACCAAGCAAGAAGGCGTAAAAAGGGGCAAAAATGAAGATAAGCCCTCTAAGGCCTCTCAGGATGCAATAGATAAGGTCCAGATTATTCGCCAATGGATGAAGGCTGCTCAGGATCGTCAGAAAAGTTATGCTAATCATCGAAGGAAAGATATTCAGTTTGAAGTCGGCAATCGGGTATTACTGAAAGCTTCTCCTCAAAAAAGGTTCACGAGAATTGGTAAAGGAGGGAAATTGAACCCTAGGTATTTAGGGCCGTTTGTGATTTTAGAAAGAATCGGGCACACAACTTACCATTCGGACT
The DNA here is from genome assembly GCA_037834125.1 of Lippia alba. NCBI lineage: Eukaryota > Viridiplantae > Streptophyta > Magnoliopsida > Lamiales > Verbenaceae > Lippia > Lippia alba. The sequence goes on along the minus strand of JBBMKE010000002.1, from coordinate 5,569,046 downwards.
TGCCTTCAAATATGACCGGTATTCACAATGTCTTCCACGTTTCGCAACACCGAAAGTATTACCGGGATGAGTCCGAAGTTCTTTCGTTTGAAGAAGTGGAAGAGGTTGAACTTGAGCCGAATCTCACCTTTGTACAAAAGCCGGTTAGAATTTTGGATCGGAAATTTTAAGAGTTAATGAATCGGCGAATCCCACTAGTTAAGATTTTATGGAGAAGTGACAATACGGAAGAAGCTACGTAGGAAACGGAGGATAAGATTCGCAGCTATCATCCCGAGTTGTTTCCCGTTGATCAGTGGATCCAATGATGAATTCTTTTAAGGGGAGAGGACTCTTCGGCCGTACAGGTATGACGTATGTGTTTACCAACGTGCGCAAATTAATTGTTCTTAAACGCATTTCATATTTAATTTCATTTATTTAATTGTTATAATGAGAATTATTTGGAATTCCTTCAATATTTGAACTTGAATGATTTCATGAACTTCATGCTCTTAAGTAAATTAATTGTTCCTTGTGCGTATTTGATCCGATTTCTGAGTTTTGCGAAACTTGAATATGTTGGAGAATTATGTGTTATGAATACGTTAATGTGCTCGTTTCTTAACTTTGGTTTTGTATAACATGGTCTTGAATTCGATTTCTTTAACGTGACCAAAATAGAGGCTAACGAGCAATTAGCGCACCTTTGGTCTGGTCGACATATCTTGAGCTCGAGAATTCGAATTCAAATTCTGTCACCTCCATTGAGCTTGAATCAACAATTCGGGCTCGATGGGACAAGCCTCATATTTTTCTAAAATTTCTAAGACCTCCGAAATACATTCGAAACGAGCCCCTTATGCAATAAACAACCACAAATGAACCAAAAGGCTCCACGTACCTACCCAACACGCCTATGACCTACTCCCCATACCCTAGCCCCACTTGCTACACTCTCTCTCTCCCTCCATCAGCATCCCACTGATACACACCCCTCTCGCCCATACCAAACACTTCATCTTTTCAAGCTAAGGAAGAAGAGAAAGGCCCTCCATCTCCAACCTCCATTGTTGCCTTCACCAAGCTCAAGAACTCCACTTTTCTTGCATAACTCTTGAAGGTAATTGCATATTTGGATTCCTTGTGTTCTTGGGCTCATTATATGGTAAATATTGCATGATCTCTCCATGATTTATGCTTGGTTAGAAAATGGGTGAATAGTAAGGGTTTTGGGAAAACTTTGATCTCTTGCATATCCACGAATCTTGTTGGGATTTTTTTGCTTTCTTGATGTTTATTGGAGTGTATTTATGGTTATATGGGCTTGTATCACTTGGTAGTTGATTTTGGGAGGAAATGCCATGAATGCTCTTGAAGGGTTTGGGTGGATTTTGGAATTCCTTGTACTTTTCTTGGATTCATTGAGTTTATATGCATTTATGATGATATTTGATGCTTATCTTTGGAGTATTTATGATTTTATTGGTTGGTGGTTGGATGGGAAAGGTTTAGCCATTAATGCCTTTGTTAGGTTGAAGGGGATAGCATGAATATTTGGTTTGATGCTCATTTTGTGCAAGATATGTGTTGGATAGATGATTTCTAGCATGAGTGGTGACTTTAACTTGGTATAATGTCTTGAAACCTTGATCCCCTTCTCCTCACTTTTTATGTATGAATGATATGTTGAAGTATGAGATGTGATTGGGGAATATGAAGCTTGGAATGAGAATAATTGGTTCAATATGCACTCATGTATGCATATATGCCTTATTTGTGCTCATATGATCGTTTTGCTCGAATCTTTGGTGAATGAACTTGAATTCTCACTTCTTGAATGCCTTGATATATTAATGTATGAGTTTATAACTTCTTAAAGGCTTTTGGGATGAATTTGGAGTGTTCTTACATGATCAAACTTGGTTTTGGCCGAATGGAAGTGAAAAATGGGATTTTTGGCCGCATGAGGGTTCCAATGGCCGTTGGGAATTTGGCCATTGAAACCCACGGCTGTTGATCTGGCCTGAATAGTAGGAAGCTACTGCATAAGATCAACAACCGTTGATTCTCTACAGTAGCTCTCGGCCGTTTTAGTGCGTGGTTTTCTCGTTTCTCATAGCTCTTATGGATTTTTCCCACCCCTATCATGACCCCTATGTGTTCTTAGCTTATGTATGTGTGTGATTTGATATTTATGAGGAATTTATGATTCATATTGTTGTGATTTATGAAGATATATGTACTTATGAACCCGAACGCTTGAATTGAAATATGAAACGCTTGAGTATGAGCCCTTAATGCATTTATTGTGCACATGAGCTTCTCCATGGCATGAAATTACTTCTTATGCATATCATATCATACTCATATATCTCATAGCCGAGCGTCTTATGTGGTCATTTGAGTCTCACTTTACTTTCTTGCACAGATTTGGGTCCGGTGGGAGACGAGGCCGGTTCATGAGGCTCTTCTTCTTTCTTTTACCTTAAAGGTGGGTTTCTCTACTATTAGATACTCCAACCCTATATGTATCCAATGTGTAAAGTTTCAAGCCAAAACTATATTATATGTATATAGAGTCTTTTGGAGTAAATGATTTCAAAACGTTTTGCCTTTCTTATTTATGAACCCTACCTTATGTTTAAGCGAATTGATTGAGTACACTTTATGGGGGCCCTGGGACTTAGTGTGCGCGGTGATCCGGAAAGGCAACGGCCAACGGTGAACCCCTCATACTAGTTCCACCAAAATACAGCATAACTGACCTTCTTAGAGGTTTGGCGGGGAAAGGCAAACCGGGCTTTTGGGGTTTTATGGACCCCACTAGCCATCATGATTGGGTGGTTGAGCCTTGCAAAATTTTCCACTACCCCGAGAAGGAGATTATGAATTATGAACTATGATTGTGCACAAAAGATTAATGTATGACAACTTATGATTTATGATTATGAATTATGGATACACGAGGTGGAGGAAGGAGACTAAGTCTTACGCCGGGCTCACTTATGACCTATGAATTGAACTAATGAATCGAATTGGTTGTTATAATCCCATTAGATGACTTGTTCCTTACCCACTTGGGAAATCTCTTGAAAACCTCTTTTGGGAATATAACTTGCATGAATGTGATTTAAATCATGTCTTATATATATTTATGCCCGTTTTTATACCCACCAGTCTCCTTTAGACTGAACCAAGATCTTGTTCAGTTGTTTTGTGTAGGTTGGAGTGCTAGGCGGGAATACGAGTCTTGTGGAGTCTCGCATTAGTGACTAGCACTTTCTTTTGTTGCACACTCATATTTATTTATTTCTGTATTAATGTTATATATGGACGCTTGTGGCACTTTACTTTATTGTTTTGAGGTTGTGAAGGCCGTGGTATATGTATTATTTTGTTAGAGCCCGTGGCTCGAATTGTTAATGTGATATGTAAATATATATGGATTGTTTGGTTCAAGGGTTAGTCCTGTCTAGCCTAGCGAGTGTGTTGTATCCCCATTCGCTTTGATTCGGGTCGTGTATGAACTTCTATTTCATATGCGAGTCGGGTCTTAGTGCGGGGGATGTGGCGTCAAGCACCGGACGTTACAACGCCTGTCTAGGTCCAAAAAATGCAGCAAAACAGGGGAAACTCACAGGAAATGGCTCCCAAACCATTCCAACACCAAAACAAGGCAAGAAATCACTCCAAAACCATCATATATCATGCATATAACTCAAATATATCATTTAGGCAACAAATTATCCAAAGAAACATGCTTGAGCTCAACCAAATTCATCTATCAAACCAAGAAGTTTTCAAAACTTAACCATGCTTCCATCTTTCTCAAAATCCAAACATATATGCACATATACACTCATATACATCTCAATTACTTCATATATCACATATTAGCTCAAGAAGACCAATTAACAACTAAACCCAAGCAAATTCTGAAGAATTCACAAACCCCCATGAAGCTTATGCCCCTCACTTATCGTATTTAAAAAAAAATTAAAATAATAAAAATGTGAATTGATGATTGTACCCCCGTTTATACTTAAAAAGACAAGGTTTTCTTTTGTGATTCCATAAACGTATTGTGTAGAAGATGAAGGGTTTTGCATCAGCATCTTCATGGCTGGAGAGAAGAGACGAAACGTGTATTAAATCACAAAAGAAAACCTTGTCTTCTTAAGTATAAATGGGGGTACTATCGTCAATTCACTTTTTTTATTATTTTAAAAAAATTAACACGATAATTGGGGGCATAATGGGTAATTTGTAAATTTTTGATATATTCTATTAATTATTTGGCAAAAAAGATTCTAATATTGGGGGCTAAGTGTAATTTTAAAACTTCTTAATGGGTGTATGTGTAATATTTTGACTAAGAGAATCACCAACTGTAATTTCCTATACTTACATGGGGCGTGAATGTAATTAACCCATTAAAAAAACAGAGATCGAAGATGGTAATATAACTACATCAAAAAAGGTGATAACTATTTCACGTTATATAGGTATGGGCTTTGAAAGTTAGAATGATGCATGTGATTTATATTTGAGTTCCAGAATTTGAGTGAAAAATCTTAAAAATGAAGGGAAAAAAAAGGTGTCGTAATTTGTTGTTTTCATCGAATATATAAAGGAAAAAAAAAAGGACTAATCCTAAAAAAGAATGAATTGATTGTCCATCAATTGCAAAAAAATTTATTTGGTGTACACTGTTGAAATAGAAGTAAGACTGTGATCGGGGAAGAAGACAAAATCCATTCTTATTATCCAGCATAATAACCACCTACTAAATTTAAGGTGCATAGTTTTCATTCTCTCTTGGTAATGCTATTGTTATTATTTTAATTATTTGATTTTATTTATCAATTTTCAATTATACTTCAATATTTTTACAAACAGCTAGATCGCAAATTGAATCAGAATTTTAAAGCCTTGATTATCAGTAAACTCTTTTCTAGTGTCTCTCAAGTCTCAATTCTACAATGGATACCATTTCTCCATGCAGCCCATTGTTAATTTCGAGAAAAGTATGTTCATTTTATTTTACCTGAATTTTTATGTCATATTACCTTTATTAGCTTGTTTTCTTAGGCCAACCATGAGAGAGCTCAATACTCATTAGAAACTATCAAAATTTCCAAATTCCTTTTTCAAAATACGGTAAATCGCTTACGGTAGACTAGATCTGACTTGATTATTAATAGAGTGAATAAATCTATAATTTCTCAAAATCTCTGTTCAGTTTCAAAATCTTATGTTATTATTTAGTTGGAAGGAAATTACTTTTTTAAATGGTAACTGGTGGTTAGCAAAAGAAATTATAATTACGCAAAACAATTATTTGTACTAGCAACTCTACACACTTAAGTGCGTGTGCAGATAAAAAATTAAGATTGTAAACAAACAAAAATTAAAATTTAGTATTTTATACGTTTGAAATTAATTAATTTTGTACTTTGATATTTTTGTTAAAAAATAATTAAAAAAACTAAAAAGAAATTTAGAGTCCAAGAAAATAGCTTGAAAACGTTTGCTATTGTATGTGAGGTGATTTTTTTTCTAAATTAAAAAAAAAGAAAAGAAATGAAGAGTCCATGATCTACGTGGGGTGATTTCTTTCTAAAATAGAAAAAATAAAAAAATAGAAATTGAGAGTCCAAGAGATTAAACTTGGTTCTCTGACTTAATAATATAGTATAGATATCAACAGTAAATTTAGAATAATGAGTTAAATCTTGCGGTTTTGCTTTGTCCGTATTTTTTGTTTTGGTTCTTCAGAGGCCGGAAACAACTACTTAATTCTCAAGCACAAGCTCCGCCGGCCAATGGAGCCAAGTCTTCAAACCATGATCATCAAGAGTCTGCCCCAATTTCGCCAAACCATCAGCGACCACATTGCTTTCCCGCTTCTCATGCTGAAGCTTGCATCCCACGGATTGTGTACCAGTGCGCGACAATCACCATCATTGATCAGAGTTACTGCTGTGAGGGAGTCACTTTCAACAATGATCCGTTCAAACTTAATAGTTAAATAAATACACGTGACGAATTTAAGCTGAAGCAGTCTTGGGACAACTCTCCCTTGGCAGATTTTGGTAATTCACCATCAGCTGCCAAAAGCCGAGAACATTGACTACTTCAAAATGCATTCACTCTTGTAACTATTATGTCACATTACAATGCAATAGAAGTTTATTATAATCAAATAAAAATATCTTAATCAAGAATATGTTTCACTGGCGCATCACATGCATTATCACAAGATATTGTCAAGAATGAAATTAATTTTATTCTATTTAGGTGTCATTCCCAATAACCGATGATTAATCGTGGATTTGTTTTGTTTCATGGTGGATGGATACAAACACGAGATATGAGTCAGTGATGCGATTTTTTCTTTTTAAAATTTCTCACGTAAATTGTGTCCAATATAAATATCTACAAAACAAGACCAACAAAATAATATTTTGAATATATCCATGCATTAGAGATTTTATCTGATCATCTACATATCACGCATATATAAATAAATCGCCTAGCTAGGACAATCTAGATAAATCCAAAGATTTGGAAATAAAATGTTCAATCAATTACTAACTACTCCAATTCACATGCATTTTGTACGTATTCCATATATGCAAATTGCTGCCAGCTAAAAGCCCTAATCAGCCATGAGAGGCACCATTTGTTTATTATAATTGTTACCATCACTTTTAAATATATATTATCCTTACATTCCTCCTATAAAACCCACCCCTCACGACAATCCTTTCACCTCAGGATTAATTTCCTTAAACAACCCCATATTCCGAAAAAAATGGCTTCCCAGAAAGTTTCATCAATTGCCCTATTTCTGGTACTAAACCTTGTTTTTTTCACTTTTACTAGTGCATGTGGTACTTGCCCCAGCCCAAATCCGAAGCCAAAACCTAAGCCGAAGCCGAATCCAAACCCTAGTAACAAGGGCTATTGCCCTAGGGATGCCCTAAAACTCGGAGTATGCGCTAATTTGCTCGGTGGATTGATTGGAGTCACTATTGGTACACCACCAAAGACTCCATGTTGCAGCCTCATTCAAGGTTTAGCGGACCTTGAGGCAGCCGTTTGCCTTTGCACCGCAATCAAAGCCAATGTTCTAGGCATCAACCTTAATGTGCCTCTTTCCCTCAGCTTGCTACTTAACGTGTGCTCTAAGAAAGTTCCTAAAGGCTTCATATGCGCCTAAAATCGAAAACCGCACGATAAACTTCTTTCGTGATCTTATTTTAGTGTTGTGTGAATTTGATATAATATGGCTTTTTAATTTCTTTTGAATAAATTGCATGGGGAATAATGCTCCATGTATGATATGTAAGATAGGCCCCGTATTCGTGTGGAGAGAAATTACTATATAATTTTGCATGTGTAACCTCAGTCTTGTATCATTGTATGGGATACCTCATCCCTGTTTTTAAAAGTCTAAATAAAGTGATCATTTTATTTCATAAATCTATATGTAAGATAAACTTCGTATAGATTGCCTGAAGTTGTATTAAATCTGCTGAAATTGAACCAGAAGGTAAGGAAATCTTATGTGCATCATCACCCATTTTTATCACAAAAATATTATTATTATTATATAAAATTCTCCAATAGTAACTGCATACTAAGAAATTCAAATACAATAATTAAAATTAAGCTAATATAATATGGAGTTGCTGAATTACATCACTTGTCGGATGACTAAAGTAAGACTCCCATGAAAATGAGAGAAGCGCCGAAACTCGTTGGCTTATATTCTTGTGTGGATCTGAATGAATTTGTTGCCCATCATTACCCTCAACCATCGATTATAGGCTTTAATTTATAGTCTTACTAATGCCATTAAACTTGTCGTCAAAAAAAAAAAAAAAAAAAAGGCCTTTAAACTTCCCCCCACTAATTATAATGCAATTACATTTCCCTCTCTTAACTTCAAAATTTGACTTCTCCTAACAAGACTATTGGTTTTTCTTTTCTGAATTTATTATAAATAAATAGAAGCTATGTTAATTTTTACTTTTTAATAAACCATTTCTTAAGATTTAATATAATATATCTTTACGGGGAAAATCAATAAGACCTTTCCTCAAGAATATTACATTTAGGAAATATATTAATTGTTGCAATGTAAGAAACTCATGCAATAACTTAAAATAATTAAGGGGTATTTAGAGCTAAATCCTGAATAAGACTTGAATTTTAAGTATACTTCTCATTCCAATAAAATTTTTAGTTAACTTCCTAATTATTCCAAAATAATGACCTAATTATCCTTCGTTTAGGACAATTTCTCAAAATTTAGATATAGTTGCACAATTACATAATGTTATACTTCATATTCAATGAAAAGTTCTTTATTTAATAACTAATGGTTGCGTAACACAATAATTCCTTAAAATTCATATTTAATGTTCGAAATTCAAATGTGAATACTTCATATTAAAAGAAAAGTTCTGCATTCAACATCTAAGAGTTGCATAAAATAATCCCCCCCCCAGGGTATCATAGAGTTGCATAAAATAATAATTGTTAATATTTAGATATAATTCTACAAATTCAAATATAAATACTTCATATTAATAGAAAAGTTCTTCATTTAATATATATATATATATATATATATATAGACACACACACCACGTAAGCTGTCATTTGGAAAAGTTTTCTTATGTGGCAAATACATTTCGGCCATGCGGGAGTCAAAGACATGTCAGAAGCGGTTTTAAGAAATCGGAGCGGGTTTCCGGCAGATTCTATATATATATATGTGTACACCATGTAAGCTGCCATTTGGAAAAATTTTCTTATGTGGAAAATACATTTAGGCCACGCGGGAGGCAAAGACACGTCAGAAGCGGTACTTTTAAGAGATCTGAGCGGGTTTCCGGTAGGTTCTAGGGTCACCGACGAAAAAATGCATTAAATTATAATTTTTTTAGAAATACGGTATAGATTTGTCACCGAAAAAGTTATTGTACCAACTTTGCTGAAAGGGCGTAGTTGGTATATACTTTTGCAATTTTCCCTTAAAAATTTGATGATAAGACTTTCGATTAGACTGAAACATTTTATGATTATAAACACCGTTAAGCTAAAGACATATTTTGGTAATTCACCGTCAGCTGACTTCGGGAGAGAACATTTACTAAAAATGCATTTACTCTCGTCACAATTGAGTCGCTATATAATACAACAAAAGTTATTACACTCAAATAACTATAATCATCAAATAAAGATTATCTTAATTTTACCCAAAAAGAATTTTAATTAATTAAGTATGTAAGAACACTTACTGGCGCATCACATGCATTATCAGATGATGTTTCCCACAATGAAAGTTTATTCTTTCGAGGCTTCCTTCTCAATAATTGATAATTGATCCGATCGTCGATTTTCTCTAACCTATGATACATGCATGTATACGACACAATGAAATAGATACAAGGCGAGAATGTGTTGGTTTATTAAATGCATATAAATATTTCACCGAGCTATGGCAATCTAGATAAATCCAAAGGTTTAGAAACAAGATGTTCAATCAACTAGCTAACCCAATTCACATGCATCAATGAATCGTAGGTATTCTATATATGCAAATTGCTGCGCCAGCTAAAATTCCTAAGCACCCGTGAGAGACACCATTCATTCATTATAATTGTTACCATCATTTTTAAATATATATTATCCTCACATTTCTCCTATAAAACCCCACCTCTCAGAACAATCCTTTCATCTCGTGAAGCTCTTTTTATTAATTTCCTTCACAACACAGCACCATATTCTAAAACTGATGGCTTCCAAGAAAGTTTCATCAATTGCCCTATTTCTAGTTCTAAACATTGTTTTCTTCACCTTTACTAGTGCATGTGGTACTTGCCCCGGCCCAAATCCAAAGCCAAAACCTAAGCCGAAGCCGAGTCCCAAACCTAGTAACAAGGGTTACTGCCCTAGGGATGCCCTAAAACTAGGAATATGTGCTAATTTGCTAGGTGGATTGATCGGAGCCACAGTCGGGACACCACCTAAGACTCCGTGCTGCAGCCTTATCGAGGGCTTGGTGGACCTGGAGGCGGCGGCTTGCCTTTGCACCGCAATCAAAGCCAACGTTCTAGGAATCAACCTTAATGTGCCTCTTTCTCTGAGCTTGTTACTTAATGTGTGCTCCAAGAAAGTCCCTAAAGGCTTCGTATGCGCCTAAATTCAAAACCGCGTGACAAACTTCTTGCTATCTTATTTTATTGTTGTGTGTTTGATATGATATCGATTTTCAATTTCTTTTCATTAATTCAATTGAATGGGGAGTAATGCTCAATGTAACCTTATTTGTATGAGATACCACATCTTTATCTTTAAAGTTTAAATAAATTATCATTTTGTTTCATAATTCTATGTTGCTTATATTCGTCATGACCTTTCATTTGGATGTGTATGCATGTATGCTTACACTAGAACTGCGTACATAACTTCACGAGGATTGCCTATAGTGGTATTAAATCTGCTGAAATTGAACCGGAAGGCATGGAAAACTTATGTGGATCATCACCCATTTTTACCACAACAACAACATCATCAACAACAACTATCGGGTCAATTGTTAATCTTCCTTTGCGCAATGCTTGCAAACTAAACTAAAATTCTCGACCATTTAATATCAGTAAGCTCCTCGTAGTATATCTCAATTCTATAACTTATACCATTATTCCGCGGGGCCGATTGTTAACATCGAAGAAAACAACAGTGTAATAACTTCCGCAGGGCCCCAACTGTAAATACCATTATTCCGCGGGGCCGATTGTTAACTTCGAAGAAAATAACAGTGTAATAACTTCCGCAGGGCCCCAACTGTAAATACCAGTGTTAAATTTTGATAAAGTCAACTAAATTATTTTTAAAAATTTCAATCATACCCTTAGAAGGTAAATTGTAATAATACTGAAATATAATGATATTCGTAATATTAGTTAAATTTGTATTTTTTAATTTCAAAATTTTTAATTTAATATAATATTTATGTTTTATCTATAGGTATAAATTGAAATAGACATTTCGGAGAATTCCTCTGAAATAGAAAACTATAACAAATACACCAATACCAATCAATGCATAAGGAAATATTTCACATAAATATTTCTCAGAGAGTTACTGAAACAAATATTTCAAATGTAGATGATCCCTAATGCATTTACTTTAAATACAAAGAATAACACCACAATATAAACATGTACGTTCAATATAAAAAAAATAGCATTCATAAACTCTAAGTATGAAATTAGTTATTCATAAAATAAAAAAAAGTTAGATAGTTATGAAACTCAAGTACTTACAGCCAGTGTTTTCGCGACCGGACCGGACCTGACGGTCCGACAGCTGAACGAACCGGGTGATACCCCAAAACCGGTAGCAATCAAAAACCGCCCTATTTTGTTAAAACTGTTTAAAATCGCGGTACAACCGTTCCAACCGTAGAACCGCTTACGGTTCAATAGAACCGTTCGGTTCAGAGGCCATATAAATATCTTAATACTTGGACCAAAATCCCTAATTCCCCAAACTGAAACTGAACGTTGACTGCTGGGTTTTGCTTTCTTCCAATTTCTCTGTCTTCTTCTTCGGTGTTTTCCGCCGCCATCTTCTTCAGTTTTCCGCTGGAGCAACATCGTATTTCTCTTTCCCTCTCTCTCTCTCTTTCGCAATTTGAAGATGGTAATGGTTTGGGTCTTTGGGATTTGAAGGATGTTTGTCATTATATTGTGTGTTTGATTTTGTACAAATTTTGGAGGAAGTTCTTAAATGCTCATTTTTTTTGGAATTCTTGTTGAGTTTCTATTATGTCTGAACATCTCGCATGGAAGAAAAATGCAAATTTTCTCATGCAGCTGCTGTAGAAATTAACTAAGTTGAGGAAAAAAATGCATAAGTGAATTTTAAATATTTTTATAATTATTTTTAATATTTAATATTATTTATTACATAATTATGACGTCACCAGTTCGACCACGGTTGACCCGACGGTTGAACCAGTGACCCTTGACCCAGTTAATTTTCCGGTTCACTTAACGGTCCGATCTTGAAAACATTGCTTACAGCAAACCTCCCAAAAATTTCAGTACTTGCATTAGCCTATTGTCTTTGAATTTTTCTTACATATACCCCCACGAGTTTCAACATATCACTACAAAAAAAATTGCTTTTTGCTACGGTCGAAACTTTGTAGCACGTAGCAAATGGTCCAAATTCGTAGCAATAACGTTTTTGCTACGAATTTTGGGGCGTAGTTAATGTGGCCGTTACAAATATTTTACTACGGCAAAACTGCGTAGCAAATAGTTTTTACTAAGGTATTTTCCCCATTTCCTACGGTCTGTTC
>JBBMKE010000002.1:5539939-5556576 GCA_037834125.1 Lippia alba | reverse complement strand
CTTCTTGATTTGCTTTCAACTATTTCAGGCCTTGCTTGGAGTTCTCGAGAGCCCTGGATATTTGCATCATTGTCTTATGATGGAAGGGTAAGTTCCTCATCTTCTATGCAATTGGCGTTTCATGCACACTCACTCGTGTCTTTATGTGAGATTCATATACAAGTAACTCAGATTTAATTCTCTGTTTGGATTGGAATTCTTGAGTTTGCAGAAAGCTCAAGGTCTTAGAACTCCACGCTAAAAATATTGGTTTCGATTACCATGACTTCATTCTGTTTGTGCAGGTGGTCGTAGAATCAATAAAACCTCATCTTTCCAGAATATGAAAATCATTTAGTAAGTCAAAATCCCTTAACCCCACTCTTCATCATGCCTTTATCTATTTTATGTTCCTAAATTTAGCATTTCGTCTAATCCCGGATGCTCATGAAACTTGTTAGAAACCCAATTTCGTGGAGACGCATCACACAACATGAAATTCTGCTCCGATTCAAGACCCTCCGTCCCATATCATATGCTCCACATTCGTAAGATGCAATTTCCTCAATCTTTATCAAACGATTACATAACATGAAATTCTGCTGTGATTGTCCAATTTGTAAGATGGGACTTCTCTTTACATATTTTATAAAACTACATAACATGAAACTCTGCCAAGATTGGAGATTGTGTCCCATTTTATGGTCCAATCTGCAATCTGGTGTTCCTTTTCAAAAAAATTTACTCGTCTTATTTCATCTTTACAAGCATATACGGTCTGCAAGTCATGGGCTATTGGCCCTTTTATGCAAGTTGTTTTGGCTGTAACTACGTTGCAGCACATGGGCGCTCATTATTATATTCTATCCATATTTTATGGCCTCAATATATTCTATATTTCTATCCATGTTCTCTTTTCTAATTTTCTATAGAGTAATAATCAAACCCTTTTCATCGATTAAGAAAACGTATGGCCATTTTGTCGGCTCATAAGCTCGATAAATTTGTGGCTTAATTTATTCCTAATATTCTTGAACTCACGAGACAAAAAATTTTAGTTCGAGTCTAATTTAGTTAAAATAGTATAATAAGAGGATGAGTATTTTTTGTATCTGTTATATAGTTCATAGAAAATTCGGGAGAGCCACATATAAAATAACAAAGGTAATATATATTACCTTTTTAATTAATTGAAATGGAACCAATTTCATTTGAATTAAAATTTTTCCGACACAAAATGTGTTGCTATCACAACTTTAGAGAAAAAAGTCGGCCAAAATTTGTGGGAGGAAGCCGTATCTCTAAACGGATAAGAATGTATAGCGACTTTAAGCTTATCCTAATCGTGAGTAAGAGACAAAAAAACAAAAGAATGAACGTGTTTGGTTTCCTCGTTCCGAGGCAGGAAATCTTTGGTTTTGTTGAGTGTCCACATGGCTCTCTTTCTCACCAAGAACGCCGCGTCATACCCTGCTCGACACACGTAGATTTTGCATACCTTTTCCGCTCATGACTTATCCGAGTATCTTTGCTGATCTCATCCACCCACCTGGTGGCGACACGTGGCGTCAGCTCTCTCTGTAATGGAAGTGGGGAACTTGATGTGAATTGAGAAAGTTGTGATGGATATGATGGGAATCCAATCCTTCAAAGTACGGGTTTTGATGGATGCCAGTTTTTGTGGCTCACCTTTCAAATACTTTCTTGTTTTTTCTTTTCCTAATCAAGTTTTCTCTTGGGTCAACAATAGTCGATTCGAATGATTAAAAATTTGTTCATCAGTGTAATGATTTTGAATTTAAATTCTTCTAACTATTTTTATAGTACGAGTTACGAAGAGAAAAAATTCGAATGGTCGTGGTGGGGTGGGAGGTTTGATGGGATTGTTTGGTTAACCGGAGTAATATTTGAGCAAATTTTACATCTATCAATTATTCTTTTATGATTAATAAGATGTCAGAGTGGCATGTATAATGCGGTCGCATTTCACGTTTAATCATTTTGTGTTGATTAAATATTGAATTATTTAGTCTTTTGGTGGTATTTCGAGTATAACATTAAACACGTTGGTTAACAAAGTCATTAAAATCTTTGTTTTTTTTTGGGATAATTACGAACTCTCTCATGAGGTTTGGCGAAAATACAAATTTTCCTTGAGGTTTGAGAAATTACGAACACCCCCCTGAGATTTACATTCTCTCTCATAAAATGCTCCAACCGTTAATAACGGTGTTAACTTTTGCTGACATCAGCAATATTATTTTTAAATTTTCAATCATACCCTTAGGGGGTATATTGTAATAATATTGAAAGTGCAATGATATATTTGTAATTTTGGTTAAATTTATATTTTTCAATTCAAAATTTTGTAATTTAATTAATATTTATATTTTATCTATAAGTATGAATCGGAATAAATATTTCATGCATATTTATACCAATAAAGTATGATAAAAAAATTACAAATTCTATTTTATATTTATGTCTTAATTTCATGCATATTTTGCATGCATTGATTTAAACTTGTTTATTTAGAATAATAATTTTTTTAGTGAAATAGAAAATCATAACAAATATGTTAAATTGACATAAATATCCATCATAATTATTTAAATAAATATTTTGGACGTTGGTGATTTCTAGTCTATGTACTTTAAATACGAATAACACATTTAATATAAACATGCATGCCTATTTTTTTTCCTTTCAAGAAAATATTTGATATCCATAAACTTTAGGAATGATATTAGTTCATTATTAAAACGTCAAAATATTATTAAATAGCATTCTTTGCTAAGTTTTTTTTAAAAAAAGTTAGGTAAATATAAAATTCAAGTACTTATATTAAAATCCCCAATAATTTTAGTACTTACATTAACCTCCTCACTTTTGAACTTTTATTACATCTACCCCCGAGTTTTAGGATTCAAGGGGTAAAATAGTAAAATCACAACTTCCGTTAAATTTAACGGAGGAGGTAATGAGCCAAGGGGGAATCCGTAATTTCTCAAACCTCAGGGGGATATCTGTAATTTCGCCAAACCTGAGGGGGACGTTCGTAATTATCCCTATATATTAATATAATTTTTTTAATTTTAGTATATTTAAATAATAATATTTTTTTAGCACCCAAGTTACCCTAATTACTAATTTGAATACTCGGTATTCGACAATAGAGGAAACTTTTGGCGGTTCTTGACCTATTTGCCCATAATTTTTGTCTATAGTGCAAATAAAAAGCAAAGTGAAATCCCTTTAGGCACATCAACGGAAATTTATGACCAAATTAACATGGTGGCCCCATAGACATATCCTCGTGAGCTCGGACTTGAAGAATTTTCATCAATTATTTCTTTGCTCTAATTTCCGTTGAACCATTGCCGTTGTAATAATCAAAATTGGCTTCTTGCGATTATTGGAAACGACATTTTTGTCCGCACAAAGAGAGAAGAGAAGAGAGACACAAAATTTTTGTCTCATGCACCATGAGTACATATAATTGATTTTTTGGGTAATTTGAAATAACTCTCGATCAGTTTAGAATATTTTTATTTTATTTTTCATAAAATTATACAATATAATAGAATATAAATATAACATTAGAACGTTTCAAGCTACATTTTGTGAAAATTATATAATATATTTTGAAAAGAATTTTAAATACGACATTATGTGAAAATCATATGACATTTTGCTGAAATGAGGAGTTAAGTAAAAATATGATGACTAATTAGAAATTTATCTAAGACCACCCGTTGTTTCTTATATACTAACGTTCAGAAATATAAAGATTTTCAATATATGGCCAATGTAAGGTTAGTTTATTCGGTAGTGGGCTCGGTGTTGGAGTTAGGTAGTAAAACCATTAAAAATTACATTGTGCCATACCCCAACAATCAGTCCCCACCTTCGCCCCATCAGAAAATACAACTCATTTACATTTATTATTTAAAAATAACAATTCTATGGAGAAGTTATAATGCAACGGGGAATTTATTGTGTATTCAATTTTTTATTTGTCTCCATTTTTAAATTTATTCTTCTTCACTTTCAGATGAGAATCATAATTTTCGTTTACTCTTTATTTTATACAATATATTGCAATTTAAGTACGCGATATTGCAATCTTAGTATGCGATTCTTGAGTTTTTATACATAATAAAAAAGAATAAATTTGAAAATAAGGAGCAAACAATTTTTTTTTTCTAATTTATGGGGATTTTTCAAAAAGGATCCCATAGTGCAACTCATTTTCATTTTCTGTAAGCAGTTTATATTTGTCCATGTATTCTCAAGTACGATATATATATAATATTTTTATCAAAATTAAAAGATGCAATAGAAATTCTGAAATTCAAAATTATACCATATCCATCATTATAAATTAGTTAGACTGTCTGTTTGATGTCGACTTTTGCAAATAAAATTTATTATTGGTTGTGCTAGATAACAGATACTGTTTAAATAGAATTCTTTTATTTGATTAAATTATTAAATAGAAGAATTTAAATGTAACATGACATTTGAATAATAAAAGTTTTGCCACCATTTTTTGGGGACGAATAATATTTTTCTTTTAATTTACTGCCTAAACAAGAGCATATTTTTTTAAAAAAATTTGATATATACTGCTAGTGTCACTAAAATAACAAAACAATATTTTATCATTCATCCTTTTGTTAATCTTCACCCAATTATAAGTCTATATCTCGATATAAAAAAAGTTATTAAATTTCTTGACATAAAAGATTAACCATTATAATTATTTTCGTCTCATAATAATATAACAGTCACACGTTTTTTTACGATTAAATCTATTTTTGATGGAAATCTATTAGTAAGTTATTGTGTGGGATCAAGTCGAAGAGAAATATGACTTTATGGAATGCAATGTGAGAATATGTCAATTGTTGGGACCGAAATTAAAAAAGAGTTACATTATAAAATCAAAATTAAAAATTTTTCTTATAAAATGAAAATGAAAAGAAGATCTCATGTGACCAATTGCGAAACAAACAATGATAAGAGAACACCAAAAAATATGACCGTTGTGCAATGGCCAAAACTTCACATATAAATAAACAATTCTCTCATATTTGCTCTCTACAATCTACATACAACAGAGATTCTTCCAAGGAATAAACATCAATTACTTCTCAGTTCTTCTTCAACTCTTTGTCAAACATCTCTGCACATGCATTCTACGCCAGTTTCATAAAAAATGGCTGTTTTCTTTTACAATACTATTAGCATCTCGTTTCTCTACTTATTTATATTAATAACTAGTTCAAGGGCCTCAAGGCATTTTTTCCAATATAATGATACTAATACAGTGAATGTCGCAGGTTCTAATGGCACCACCCACCACCATCATAAATGGGTCGGGCCGTCGGGCCACCGGGTCATAACAGTCGACGTTACCGGGTTGGGCGATTTCGGTTCGGTTCAGGAAGCGGTGGATGCTGTCCCCGAAAACAACACGATGAATGTGCTCATTCTAATCAGTGCTGGTGTTTACATGTAATCATATTCATATATATTTCTTTCTTTCTTGGTCCAAATTCATATGTATTTCTAACTTTCATGCATTTCTTCTCTTATTCATTTTTTTTCTACGTAATAATAAATTTAAGTCACTAATATTGTCGTTCAAATAAGACAAGGAGAAAATAACGCACGATGTATATAACTTTTTTTTGTTGGGAGCACGATGTATATAATTGAAATTGAAAAGATGAGCCCACAATCTCTACGTAATGAAAATTTATAAAGCGTAATATAGGCATCGTACAAATTAGTTTTTCTAGCTAGGTTAGTGTTTTTAGTGACATTATCAGTTCCCATATATACGGGAATCATAAATGCTGTAGTTTCTTCCACGGGATAATTCTAGGCCAAGCCTGCCTCGGCGAACAGGTATAACAAAGGGGTGAGTGTTTTACACTTGTGTAGTATACTTGTCTTTTTAATTGGTTGGGTTCGACCGAATAGGATTTAGGGAGAATGACCAATCAAATAACACTAATTAATCTGTCTAGATCTTAAAGTTAGTAATGGTTTGTAGTTATATAGTAATATGGTTGGGGTGTTTAATTTGTGGTTGCTCAGAGAAAAGGTAATGGTTCCAGCAACAAAGCCATACATAACATTTCAAGGAGCTGGAAGAGACACAACAGTGATAGAATGGCACGACAGAGCATGTGATCGTGGCCCAGATGGTCAGCAGTTGCGCACTTATCACACTGCTTCTGTCACTGTTCTCGCACCTTATTTCTCTGCCAGAAATATCTCTTTCAAGGTATTACACACTCACAAATATTAGCAGATGACTTAGTGGTAAATATTTACATCTGTAAATTGATAGGTATCGGGGATAGTTTACGGGGTTCGAATCTTATCGGGATAGTTGGGGAACCAACATTAATCCTCTTTTTTTTAAAAAAAAAGAAGTTACACTCTCACAAATATTATTTCTATAATATCCTAAATTAAATGTGGCTGGTGCATCCACTTAATTAGTGTTTTGGGAGAAATTAATGATGGAAAAAACATGAAGTAAGCTCACATAATAATTGATAATATTAGGTGAGAATAGTAATAGCATTGGTTTAATGAAAATGGATTTGGCAAAATAGCCTTGCCGATGATAAAAAAAAATCTGACAATTAGTGTTTCGTGCTTTCTCGCCAATGTATTATATGTCATTTCACCATACTAATGATTAACGCCGTTATATTTTCATAATTTCCAAAGTTATGATATACATAGATTTAAAAAAAGTAATAATAATAAAACATAAATAAATAAATGATATACATAGATTGGCAAACGTTTCTTCAAAGTTCAAATTACCTGGTCCAGTATCACCCCTGGATGCACATGTGACCTTTTGATACGTCACTACACTATTTTAATTTACGTTTCACCTTTTTTTTTATATTAACATAGCTTATTAAATTTATATTGAAATGAACAATTTGATTTAATATATTCAAATAATAATATCTTTTTATTGTACACGTATAGAGTGTGCGGAATTACTAGTTAGGATAAATTCATAATACATTAATTAAATTAACATGTACTTTTGTTTCGATTGTAGAATACTGCACCGGCGCCAATGCCGGGCATGCAAGGATGGCAAGCGGTGGCATTCCGAATATCCGGCGACAAAGCTTTCTTCTCCGGTTGTGGATTCTACGGTGCGCAGGATACTCTTTGTGACGATGCAGGACGCCATTACTTCAAGGACTGTTACATTGAGGGTTCTATTGACTTCATTTTTGGGAATGGCAGGTCTATGTATAAGGTAATTATTCATAAATAAGAATTTGAACAACTACATTTACTATCTATAAGGCGTGAGGTTATCTGAATTCTGGAAATACAAATTAATTGTATTCATTTGAATATCTCATAATAAATGTGTAGAAGTCTCGAAAATATTTTAAGAACACAACTGATGAAACCATAATTAGGGATATCTTTGCCGATTTATTACTAATGTTATGGGCTTTTACAGTAAAATCCTCAAATTTGAGAAATTAATTTATAATTTTACCCACCATAAATTGGCAAATATAATATTTTCTAAATATTTTAGTGATGTTGAAGTACACGTGAGCATTTTTGGGTAAATGAAAATGAATTATTATAAATTTTAACAGTATGTAATGAATAAAAGATCTAATTAATTACAGGAACTAAACCCCATTTATGTGCATTTGGATTTCCTATTTAAAATTTTGTTTCGTTTTCTAATTTACTTATATACATATATCACCTGTTTGGATAAAAAAATTGAAATTAGGATAAAAAATTAAGATATGAAACAATTAAAAAAAAATCTCCAATAATCTAAAATACCTATTTGAAATAGGATATTTTGAAATTGTAGTATAGCATTTAGCTTGAAATTGTTTGTATGTTCCAAGTAAATTAGGTAAGAAAGAAGCTGCATATGTTTGTCCTTTTGTCTGCTATGTTTTTGTCTTTGGCATCTTTTCGACGAAATTCAAAAGGAGTTTTGCTTTTTCATTGTTTTAACTCGTTGCACGCCTTGGTATTAATTATTGGATTAGCCATGCATGCATTCCCGGGCCACTAATCTGTCACCTTATGCTCATATAAATTTCAAATTTAATAACATAAATTATCAAATTTAAAACCATGAATGGTTGCGTAGGTTGGCAATAAGATGATTTTTTTTTAATACACGTTTAAATGAAATTTAAATTTAAATTGTTACTAAGAAAAAAATCACTTGAACCGACTTTTTTAACATGTTGACAATAATAAACAGTTGTTACTAAATAACATAGAGAATTAAATAATATATGTCATTGCATGATGTCAGAAACTAGCAATTTCAAAATATCATTATTTTTACTTCAAAAAAGAATATCATTATTTTATAATTAGTGGAAAACATTTTGGCTATGTTTCTACAACAAATAAGGATTGATATGTAAAAACAATGTCAATAGTGAAAGCTAAAATCGTTTTAACTAGTTCAAAACTTATTTTTGTCGCTTGATATCTTTTTCAAATTTATGTACGGTGATTCTTAATATAATTTATATATTTATACTATTATATTAAATAAAGGCGAGCGGAAAGTTTGGTTTTTTGTACCTTTTTTTTGCTTATTTATTATTTTTTCTTCATCATTCTAATAACGTGTCTGTTAACTCACACCTCAAGAACATATTAGTTATTCTTTTTTCTCACCCATTTAATTCTTTTTTTAATAATTATTTTTTATTCTTTTTATCTTTTTTCCACATTTTATAATCTATAATTTTATTAATATAATATTATTACATTTATTTATTATAATTTAATGCTTACATTGAAAATGACTATAAAAAAATATTAATATAAATTAAAGAATTTAAGTTTAATAAATTTTTGCACAATAATAATTATTTCGACGTACACACATAAAATGTACGAAAATTATTACTATATTATTGAGTGAAAAAAGTACCGTTGCCTTTTTTTGGGGGGTGGTGTAGTTTGTATCTTTCCGAGTTAAAAATAAAATTCCAAAAGCGTCACGGTTGTTTTACTCTCTTTTACCTTTCTTCACTTGTGTTTCTCTCCATGTTCCATCCTTCCCTACGCTTTGTTCTTTTCCTCTCTCTCCTCTTTTTGATTCCAAAATATATATTTTTTACTATCTTACCTTTTCTTATATTTCTCTCCTCTTTTATTATTTAATATTTATCTCTTCAGTTGTTTAATTCTAAATCATACAAACCTATTCCGAGTGAAGCATTTTCTCTTACATACCATAAATTTAATGAATTATAAATTAAAATTAAATAAATTTACAAATATATATAATTAAGTGTGCTTTCTGATCGACTAGTCACTATAATAATTAACTGAAAATTTGAAGGTATTTAACTTGTGCAGGACTGTGAGCTCCATTCAATAGCAAAACGATTTGGATCAATAGCAGCTCAAGGTAGAAAATCACCCGATGAGAAGACTGGTTTCGCATTTCTTAACTGCAGAGTGACTGGAACAGGCCAGCTTTATGTTGGCCGTGCAATGGGCCAGTACTCGAGGATTGTTTTCTCCTACACATATTTCGACAACATCGTCGCGCACGGAGGATGGGATGATTGGGACCATATCAGCAACAAAAACAAGTGAGCGCATATATATTCATCAAACATTATCTCATGCATGGAAATGGGCTATAGAACAAAAAATAAATAAAAAAAAAATCTGATGCATTTCACTTCAATTATAGTCTATATTAATAGGAAAATTCTTATATGTTAGATTTGGCCATGTCCACGAGTATTGATGATAAACTGTCGAAATTTTGTATAATTTTATGTAAGTTAAAGATGTGTCAAACCAAAAAGTGAGTAGGTTGACATAACATATATATGTGTGTGATTTTTAAAACCTAATAGTTTGAAGATAAAAAAATGATTATTTTCTCTAACTGAAAATAATTATTATATGTAGGACTGCATTTTTTGGAGTTTACAAGTGTTATGGGCCTGGAGCAGCGGCAGTTCGTGGGGTGTCATGGGCCCGAGAGTTGGATTATGATACGGCCCATCGTTTCCTTGCCAAGAGTTTTGTTAATGGACGACATTGGATTGCTCCTGAGGATGCTTAGTATGTCAATTTGTTTAATACATATAAGATTCTTTCTGTACAAGTTATTCATATATTCTTTAATTCAATTTCAATAAGTTTCTCAAAAGTGTAAACAGCTATACCTATGTGTTGGCTGTAATTAATTTGTTCTTCATTTTGAATAAAAATGTTTCAGATGTTCGATCATGTTTTTCTTTCGCCTTCCAACCACTTGGACCAATCCCTATTGGGTCTAAAATATTTGGGAACTGTTCGATCATTGTTTTAGGAGTTTGAGTTTTATATTGATTGAATTTTATTAACAACTATCCTAAAAAATATTTCTTTTATTTTTTGAAGCAACCTCAAAAATATTTCATTGGTTGTGTTTTGCACCATCCTCTTGGGAATTTGCATATTATCTGCTAACGGATTTCGCAACTCAGGCTACAAGTGTTTACGTACTATTGTAACCTGTCAAACCATTCCTAGAAAATTAGTTATGAAGATGGAGAAAAGATAGATCCATTTGTTTGATTTTGTTTGACGCGTGCTAGATAAATGTGTGCGATTTGTGGATTTTAAGTGTGAATTGTTCTGTTAGTGTGTTGGTGCGCGTGAGCAGAATTTTGATCACTATAAAAATATGCTTCACTACTTCTCCAAAATTCGGACGGAAATCCTTTCACCGAGCTCAGTAACGACTCAACTTAAATATGCTTGGTTTGCTCCAGGTTGAGGGGAAGTTGAGGAGCATCGTCGAGTGCCTTTACATGAGCTATAGGTCCATAAAGGGATTTCCCGCTTTGGGTTAATATGAGGTGGCCCTCCCGACCATAGGATCGAAATTGGTGATAATTTCATAAACTTGAATAAGGTGTACATGTAATTTCCCCTAAAAATATCCAACAAAGAAAACAATTTTTATTGTTGCATAATTATATAAATATCTTATTTCGGCTTTCAAGATTTGCTTAACCTTGACCACTGGTAGAGCAATGGAGCAATTTTCCTATGACCAAACAAAGAAAAAAATGGAGCAATTCTTCCTAAATATAGATCCCTTGGGAGAAGTATAAGCCATACATGATATGGATTGTATGATCGTACCCTCATGCAACGGCTCACCACTAAAAAAGCTACAAAGTAATAGAACAATTTACAATGACTAAAACAAAAACAATAGTAATGAGATTTTTTGTTTGCCAAGTTCGTTCTTTGAAACTCTTTTATCTTATTTCTGTTAGTGTTCTTTTCCCCTTCAACAAAATATCTTACATAACATTTACATGATCATAGAAGGACTATACAAGCACTTGTTACGTTGAAATTTTAGAGGTTATGAAATATTGTAAACGATCTTTGGAGATCTGAAAAGGTTAGAGAGAACAAAAAGAGTGGGTCAACATTGTGTGTATATATATACACCGATATATATATATATATACACATCAGAAAAATGTCGGACAAGTCGGTGACGTCGACCAACAGAACGGAGGAGACGATAGTTTGTTATGCTCCAACCATGATAACGACGAACGGAATCTGGCAGGGTGATAATCCGTTGGAGTATTCTTTACCACTTTTCATTTTGCAATTAACTCTCGTCGTTGTTACCACACGTATTCTTGTTTTTGCCCTCAAACCCCTCCGACAGCCCCGAGTCATTTCTGAGATTCTTGTAAGTCCAATAATCATCTCTAACTTTTTGGGATATACTCTAGTTGTTTTATGTTCTTTCAAATGTGTTACTTTGATGCTATCGAATTCTAGCTGTAGGGTTTGTTATTCTTTACATTCATGCATGTAAAGTTGTCATGAAACTATTTCTATAATGTTCATGATTTCTTTAACGAAACTGAATCGAGACCCCATATTTCACCTTTTTTTTTAACATAAACCAAACTAGGTAGGATCCTAACATTAAAGTGATGTGAATGGTGCATTACATGTTTACATTTTTTGTAGAATTGTTAATAATATGATGAAGAGGAGTAATCTTCAAGCATTTTTTTTTTCTCTTATTTAAACATTTCATAACTCTTCACAAACTTCTTGCATAACGACATGAGACTTTAGCAAATATGCCTTATCTATTTGGAAAATGCATGTTTGTTCACTATAAACCACATAATAATTAACATACAAAAATTTATTAATTTTCAAACGTACCCTATGTTTCAGGATAGCCATTAACTAATGACATGTTATAGATTATTAATGTCACCGTCTACATGATTACAGGGCGGTATAATCTTGGGTCCATCAGTAATGGGACGAAGCCAGAAATTTGCAAACACCGTATTTCCTCTGAGGAGCGTGATGGTTCTCGAGACCATGGCGAATGTGGGTCTTCTTTACTTCCTTTTCCTTGTTGGAGTAGAAATGGACATAGGTGTAATCAAACGTACCGGCAAGATGGCGCTATTAGTTGCCATTGCAGGCATGATATTGCCCTTCATTATAGGCATTGCATTTGCCTTCATACTACATCAAACCTCAGAGTTTGTGAAACTAGGCACTTACATCCTCTTTCTTGGAGTTGCACTATCCGTTACTGCATTTCCCGTTCTTGCCCGCATACTTGCAGAGCTAAAACTCCTCAACACGGACATTGGACGAATTGCAATGTCATCTGCTCTCATAAACGACATGTGCGCTTGGATTTTGTTAGCCTTCGCCATCGCCTTAGCTGAGAACGAGGCGATGTCGTTGGCCTCATTTTGGGTGATACTTTCGAGCTTAGCCTTCGTTGTGTTTTGTGTGTACGTAATTAGGCCTTTGATTGAATGGATGATAAAGAGGACTCCTGAAGGAGAATCTATTAGTGAATTTTATATTTGTCTTATACTTACAGGAGTTATGATTTCGGGGTTTATAACGGATGCTATTGGTACACATTCTGTTTTTGGAGCATTTGTTTTTGGTTTGGTTATACCTAATGGTCCTCTGGGTCTAACACTCATAGAGAGGCTTGAGGACTTTGTCTCGGGGCTTTTGTTGCCACTGTTTTTCGCTATTAGCGGCCTTAAGACGAATATTGCTACGATAAATGGAGTCCTTACGTGGGTTATTTTGGTTGTGGTCATTGTTCTTGCTTGTGCTGGAAAAATTGCGGGAACGCTTCTTGTTTCACTTTATTATAAAATGCCATTTTATGAAGGACTTACTCTTGGTTTGCTCATGAACACCAAGGGCCTTGTTGAGATGATTGTCCTCAATGTCGGAAAAGACCAAAAGGTACGTATGTGCATATATTAAATACGACTATCTTTAGTTTAGTTTTCTTATAATGATGGACTACATTATAATTTGACCTAAATGTAGGGTAGTCAGATGTAATTCTCTCTAAAAAAATTTACTAAGAAAATGTTGTCCAATATCATTTGATGTTTTCTTACTAATCTCTTTTTCCATTAGATTCATACATCATATACTTAGGGTCAAACTGGGATGGATGAACAATCTCAGTTAAAAAGAGTATGCATTCTATAATATTTTTCTTAAAATTTGTTCATTCTGTGTCAGAAACTATATCCTTGCCTTTTATTTTTCTATCACACACTTTAAGATGATGTGATTGGTGAAAATTTCATGGAGAGTAACTAATTAAATAGCAAATTTAATTTATTTTTTAGTATAATAATTGGATCCATGGTAAAATTTTTTGAGATTGTTACCCTAAATTTCAAAAGATTAATTACGAATGTAATGGTATAGATCTTTAATTATATAATTAATAGTTTTGGTTAAAGTAATTATTATTGCTCAATTATTAAAATATTTTGCTTATGAAAATAATAATATTTCCAACAATTGGGATATATATACTCTTCACCTATGTTTCTAGCGTGTGGTAATTATTTAATTACATACATACTGACTTCTCAATACACAGGTTCTAGATGACAAATCCTTTGCAATCATGGTAATCGTAGCAATAATCATGACATCAATCATTGCACCAGCGGTGACGACAATATACAAGCCTGCAAGAAAATTCACGCCCTACACAACCAGAACAATCCAACGTATCAAGCCAAACAATGAATTTCGCTGTCTAGTTTGCGTCCACACTCCAAGAAACGTCCCAACAATCATCAATCTCCTTGAAGCCTCCAACCCCACAAAAAGATCCCCAATTTGCACATACATCCTCCACTTGGTCGAACTCACAGGCCGTGCCTCCGCCATGCTCATCGTCCACAACACCCGAAAAACAGGCCGACCGGCGCTCAATCGGACGCAAGCTCAATCCGACCACATCATCAACGCATTCGAAAGCTTCGAGCAGCACACGCCTTTCGTCACGGTCAACCCACTCACTGCAATCTCGCCTTACTCCACCATGCACGAGGACATATGCAATGTTGCTGAAGACAAACGTGTATCCCTAATAATCATCCCTTTTCACAAGCAGCAAACGGTCGACGGAGGAATGGAGGTAACAAATCCGGCTTATAGAACAATCAACCAGAACGTGTTGGCGAATGCGCCGTGCTCGGTGGGTATTCTAGTCGATAGGGGACTCAACGCGTCGACTCGGTTGGCTGCGAACCAAGCGAGTCATCACGTGGCTATGTTGTTCTTTGGAGGGGCGGATGATCGAGAGGCGTTGTCGTATGCGTGGAGAATGTGCGAGCACCAAGGGATGAATCTCACAGTGATGCGTTTCATATCAGGGGAAGAGACGAGCTGCAGCATGCAGAAAAATAGCCAGAGTGGGAGGGAAATTGTGGCAGTAGTGACGGATAATGACAGGGAAAGGCAAATGGATGAGAATTTTCTGGACGGATTTAGAGAAAAAACAAGTGATGATTCTTCAGTTGTGTACATAGAACAAGTAGTGAATCATGGGGAGGAAACGGTGGCGGCGATTAGGTCGATCGATACGAGTCATGATTTGTTTATAGTTGGGAGAGGGCAAGGCACGATATCACCGCTTACGGCAGGACTAACAGATTGGAGTGAGTGCCCGGAGCTTGGAGCTATCGGGGATTTGTTGGCTTCGTCGGATTTTGCAGGCACATATTCGGTTCTTGTTGTGCAACAATTTATAGGGATTAAAGGTATTGTTGATGGGGCGACTGGAACACCGGAGAGTCCGACTAATCAGCAACACAAGCAAATCGATTTTGGGCACAGGCCTACCCCGCCGAGGGGACAATTTACGTTCCAGTCATGACCTTGAAGGCCATTTGTTGTAATTGTAAGGGTATAAAATTTATTGCGACTCTTATTGGATGATATATGAAAGTGAAAGTGTACAAATATTTAGTGAGATGAATTATCCGTACCCAAAGTGCATCATGCATCAAACTAGTTGAATCTATAATGTGGAATCAAAAATTTGTTGTGGTCGTAAGGTAACAAAAAGACATTTTAAAATATTGCGATTGAGAGACATAAATTTATAGATATTGGTAAATTTAAATTCTTAGAAAAAAATTAGCATACAGGTGATCGTAGGTTAGTCTTATGCATTATGGGGGAAAACATGAAACAAAGGCGCAGAGAAATTTAAAAATTCCCAAAAGCAAGATCTAGACTTGCAATTCCTATTCTGAATTCGTAAAGTATCAAGAAACTTAGATAGAATCTTTCTTAACACGTTTGAGCTGCTCACAAATGCTATTCAAGTGGCAAGTCTCACGAGCTCCTTTTAAATCTTTCAAGTCTCGAAGATACCTTTAGAGTAATAATCCACACCAACCTCGATCACGATGTAAACATGATGCTATTGCTATGTTTAGTGTTTAGACTCGTTTTTGAGATATAATTTTGAGAAGGAGAATTTATCGAACACCCTCCATAGGGTTCAAATCCCTAGCAATTCTATGTATTTTAGATATTTTATTTATTCATAATAAATAACTACATGCTAATAATTTAATTAATTCATAATAAATTATCTATTAGACGTAATATCTCAAAATTAGAACTTTAATATTACTATTTTTTGAATTGGGGGTTTAAGCTTTTTTTTTTTTGCCATAATTGGAATCAATAATTAATTTACTATTTTTTAAATCAGTTAAATAAAACGCACGGATACATTTATCATTATTGTGTGTATTGCATCAACAAACGCGTTTGATACTGTTATTAAGCATTATTAGCCCACATAGATTTGAACAAGAAAATATAATATTTTGTTTGGTATCGTATATTAGTCTCTGCGAGCCAACTCATTTTAATATCTGGCTCGGCTGTAGCTCAATACTATTCACGATTTTGGTGTTGAATCTTATATCCATTTTAAGTTGTTATTAAGTTGTTTGATATTATTCACTTTTTTTTTATTACGAAAAATGATGCTAAACAGATAATTAAAAACTACTTGCATTAGTTAAAATAGGTTGATAAGTCTGAATGACATTAAATAGAATAAAATCTGAAATGCTATCAAACGGCCTCTAACTTTATTAAAGCTATGTACAAATTTTTACTGCGTATATTATTTTTCATTAATTTATCTGGATCGTGTCCACA
Source organism: Lippia alba (assembly GCA_037834125.1). Taxonomy (NCBI): domain Eukaryota; kingdom Viridiplantae; phylum Streptophyta; class Magnoliopsida; order Lamiales; family Verbenaceae; genus Lippia; species Lippia alba. Next base: position 5,540,001 of record JBBMKE010000002.1, on the reverse strand, counting down.
ATCTTTGATTTGATGTAATGAATGTGCTATTAATTGATGTAATCCACTTAGCTAATTTTCAA
>JBBMKE010000002.1:5471938-5483491 GCA_037834125.1 Lippia alba | reverse complement strand
TACATTAGCAATTTATGAACCCACCTAACGGGATTGTAGTTAGGACTTGATCAAGTAATATGTTATGTTGGGAACCAAAAGTTCATGAGCTCAATTATATGTTCTATGTGCAATTGTTATGAGAAGAAATCTTTTAAAGCTATGTGATTATTTGGAAACTCCTTGTGATTATGCATGTGATTGTTGACTTGCTTAAATCCAGAAGAAGGTTAGGAGATTGCTTGCTGAGCATCGTCGCTCATTCCTTCTTAATAACATTTTGCAGAGTATAGGTTAGAGGACACTGATGGAGAGCCATTTTGGGGTTGGTGATCAACGAGTCCTTTGCTAGCTTGGGATTTTCAGTTTATGTTTCCTTCCATTATTTTAAGAATTTTTAGAATGTTTTTCATAAGAATTCGGACTATGCTGTAATAGATAGGTTAACTTCTTTTGGTACTTTCTTTAGGATGGTGGATTTAAGTATTTGATGTTGGACTTAGTTGCTCTGTTTATCGAGGCTTAGTGTTCTTGAGTCCTTCGGGGCTCCAGAGCACCGCCGTGTTGCAACCCGAAAATGGGGCGTGACACCAATGATTTCAACCTTGAGTCAGGCTTCTCTAAGCTCTCTCGTCCCCGCCCTCCGTCAGATACACCGAGCCCCGTAAAACAGCACCTTAAGTCCACCACATCTACCACTATGCACGAAATAACCCTTACTCCCACTTTATCACTACTAAAGAACTCCCTTCAACCTCAAACCATCTTTGCTTCATCTTGGGATTCCAACCTAGTTAATATTCCACTCCAGCTTGGACTGCCGAAAGCATCCCATGTCAGTCCTAAGAAAACTCATAAATTTCGCTCTAAAAAATCGCCCTTGACCCCTACCCCCCATATCAATGCCAAAAATTCTGCCTCAGCTACTCACTCTGCTAATTAGTCTACCAAACCCATCCCTAAGCTTTCCCCTCTTTCTGATATCACTAATTCAACGGCGGAAGTCGCTTCGCGGCTCCGCCGATCCCATTGAGTTGCTTAAGCTGGAAATGCCAGGGCTCGGGGGGTCCCTGGCGAGTTCATAGCCTCCGCTCCTCTTAGGGGAGCACAACCCCTCGATCGTCTTTCTCTGTGAAACTAGATGCAAACAGGGAAGGATTGGCAGTTTGAAGCGACAGTTAGATATGTTTCGTATTGGTGTTGATGCCCTCGGCAGTAGTGGAGGGCTTGCTTTGCTTTGGAAGAAGGATATCAATGTTTCGCTTATTAGTTTCTCTCAGAATGATATTGATGTGAGAGTTTCAGATATTGGCGGGTCGATGCCTTGGCGTTTCACGGGTTTCTATGGTTTTCTGGAGTAGAGTAAAAAGAAAGGCATTAATTCGTGAGCTAGCTAGGGGCCGATCTCTGCCGTGGTTAATGAGTGGTGATTTTAATGTGATCATCAGTGACAGTGAGAAAGAAGGTGGTAATGCTCATCCTTTGAGTCTTATTCAGGAGTTCGCTGATGCTCTGAATGAGGCGGGCCTGTTTGATCTTGGTTTCTCTTTGGGTCCGTCTTTCATTGGGTCCGAAACTGTGCAACTCCAGATACTTTGAGAGAAAGGCTTGATAGGTCTGTGGCCTCGGATGCATGGAGATCTTTGTTCCCTCAGGCCTATGTGAAGCATTTGAGTGCATCTTGCTCCGACCTTCTTCTAATCTTGACGGTCCTTAAGCGTTTGGGAGATAAACGGCAAGCCAAACGGCGTCCTTCTCGGTTTGAGGCGCACTGGGCGCGGATGAAAGACTGCAAAAGAATCATCACGGAAATGTGGGAGGGCTCGGTTGCGACCTCGACAGCGGGGTTGGTTATTGCTAGCGCTGCAAATTGTAAAATTGGTTTAATGAATTGGAGGCAGTCGTTGAAAAGGGAGGGAAATGTGGATATGCCCAAACTAGAAGCGAAGCTACAGAGATTACAACAGAGCGTGATCATGACTGATGTTAAAAAAGAAATGGCGGATATTAAGAGGAAAATTGAAAATTTTTTGATCAATGAGGAGATAGTATGGAAACAACGTTCAAAGGCGCACTGGTTACGGGGAGGAGATAGAAATACGAGGTTTTTTCACTCTAAGGCGAAACAGAGACAGAGGAACAATCACATTGATTTCCTTTACGATGAGAATGGAGTGCAATGTAGCAATTTGGAGGATATTCAGAGGATTATTGAAAAATACTTTGGGAAGTTATTCCATTCAAATCGGTGCCTGGATGCGGAGTTAGATCGAGGACTTCAGTGCATATCTAGAAGGGTTAGTGATGACATGGGTAATCAACTCCTCTCCCCGTATACGGCCTCGGAGGTAACTACTGCTTTAAAGTTTATGGATCCCCTCAAATCCCTCGGCCCTGACGGGCCTGCCCCTTACTTCTTTCAACATTATTGGGATGTGGGTCGGGACGTTGTATCTTGTGTTATGGATTTCCTCAATAATGGGCGTTTTGATAAGAAACTTAACTATACTCATATTATCCTTATCCCTAAGTGCAAGTCCCCGGAGCTTATAACTCAATTCAGACCTATTAGCCTCTGTAACGTGATCTATAAATTAGCCTCTAAAGTTCTAGCTAATCGCATTAAACCCATTCTTGATCATATCATTTCCCTAAACAAACCGCGTTTATGTCTGGTCGTCTCATTAGTGATAATATTCTTGTGGCCTTCGAGATTAATCATTTTTTGAAAAGTAAGAATGCTAGAAATGATGGTTATTTTAACCTGAATCTCAATGAGATTAATCATTTCCTCGAACGCCTCTTGGTCAGGTTAGGTTTTCCTGAAGTTTTCATTTCCCGTATTATGTCCTGCATTTCTTCTGTTTCCTACTCCTTTTTGCTTGATGGGTGTGAGTTCGGGCCGTTGGTCCTGGAGAGGGGACTTCGTCAAGGGGATCCCCTTTTCCTTTATTTGTTTGTCTTTTGTGCAGAAGTTTTGTCTGGGCTTTTACAGGTGGAAGAACAGAACGGGAGGTTAAAGGGGGTGAAGGTGTGTAATGGAGCTCCAATGATTTCTCACTTGCTTTTTGCAGATGATACAATGATTTGCGGCAAGGCAGACTTAGATATCGTGTTCTATATCAAAGATGTGTTGGGGAATTATGAGAGGATGTCGGGACAAACAATTAATCTTCAAAAATCCTCGGTTATGTTTAGCAAGAATGTTAATTTTGATGTCCAGAGAGGGTTATCGGAGCTCCTTAGAGTTAAGCGGGTGGATAAATTGGACCTCTACCTTGGTCTGCCTTCGGTAGTGGGGCGGTCCCGTAGAGTGGTTTTTGCGGGCATTCTTGATAAAATTAGAAGACGAATCCAGGGGTACTCAGAAAAGTTTCTTTCGAAAGCAGGCAAGGAGATTCTCATCAAAGCTGTGTTGCAGGCCATTCCCACCTATTCGTTGAATTGCTTCAGAATTCCGGATAATGTCCATGATATTGACTCTGTCATCAGTAACTTTTAGTGGAATAACGAGAGATCTAAGAAAATTCATTGGTTGTCTTGGGATAAAGTGAGTGTGGCCAAAGCACGGGGAGTTCTCAGTTTTCGAAATTTTCGAGCGTTCAATGACCCTATGTTGGCGAAGCAACTTTGGAGAGTCATCAATTTTCCTGACAGCGTTTTGGGGAAATTGCTTAAAGCCAAATATTTTCCAAACTCGAATATTTGGTAGGCGTCACTCGGAAGGTCCCCGTCGTATACTTGGAGAAGCCTTTTTAGGTCCCGTTACCTGTTAGCGGCTGGGTCGAGGTGGAGAGTAGGTGAGCGTAAATCGATTCACGTCTGGAAGGACAATTGGATTCCTAACAGCAAAGGATTTAAGTCGCAAGTGAGAATTGATTCTGTAAATCAGGTGGAGGTGGTGGCCGATCTGTTGAAACCGGGCATTTTGCAGTGGAATGAGAAACTTGTGTTGTCGGTTTTTAATGAGGTTGATGCGGGTAATGTTTTGCAGATTCCGTTAGGGAAGCAACCTAGAAGCGATAAGTTAGTCTGGCATTTCAACAAAAATGGTTTATTCTCGGTCAAAAGCGTCTATCACCTGGCGAGGGACTTGGAGTTTCGGGAGAGTGGTTTGCCCCATCACCCCGGAGCTGATAGGGATTAGAGTGGCATTTGGAAAGTTCGAGCTCACCCTCGAGTCAAACATTTCCTTTGGAGGATTGTCCATGACATAATTCCCACCGGAAGGAATCTTATTAAACGTCATTATGCGAGCAGCGTGCAGTGTATACACTGCAACTCAGAAGAGGAGGACGCGGAACATGCCCTGGTAAGTTGCCCGTGGGTTGAGAAGGTTTGGCGCGCTTCGCCTTTTCCGGCGAATGTGGTTGGGCGTCTATAAGGGGATTTTGTGAACTCTTTGCTTCAGCTGTTAGGCTCGTTATCGTCGGATGAGGGAGAATTGTTGTTGGTACTTATGTGGGAGATTTGGAATTATCATAATAGGAAGAGAGAGGAGGGGACTTGTGTTTCCCCGTCAGTGTTGGTGGAATTGGCCAAAACCAACTTGATGTAAGGTTTGCGCATCGATGAAGAGCTGCAATGGCAGCAAAGAATACTGGAAGTGACAGGTTGGCGAACACCCGAGAGAGGGGGTGTTAAACTTAACTACGATGGAGCGGTGTTCTCTTCTGATAATTCCATTGGAATGGGGGTGGTCATGCGAGATGATGAGGGGAGATGTGTTGGCTGGGAAACTAACAGGTTGAGGAATTGTCGGGATCCCTTGGTTGCTGAAGTCCAGGCGGTGGTAGCGGCTGTCCGGTTAGCGAGGGGTTTTGGCTGGAGATATGTGATCGTTGAGGGTGACTGCCTTAATGTGGTTGACCGGATCTTGGCAGCTGAAGAAGATTACTTGGACGTTGGTAACATCATCTTGGACATTAAGCTTCTTTGTTCGTGTTTTGCTGACATCCGCTTCTCTTTTACTTGGCGTGGCGCAAATGAAGTTGCCCACCTCCTTGCTCGTAATGCGGTTTCGGCCTGCGTAGGTTCTTGTGACATTCCGTCCTTTGTTTCGAACGTTGTTCTTAGCGAGTCATGTTAGTTTGTTGCCGTTGTGGGTAGTCGGAAAAAAAAAAAAAAGCAATAATATCCCTTCATTGCCAAACCTACACCACAGCGTCCAGGAAACCACAAATAACCAACAGAAAAAACAAAAATTCAACTAACATCCCCAACCCCAACGCTTATATGTGACAACATGGATTACTTGCTTTAGCGATTTGTTAGAACCTTGATTTAATGAAGATACCAAATTTTAGGCACGTATTTATTATAAATAAATTTTTATAAAATATGTTTAAATGTTTTCGTTAGTTAACTATAAATTATAGTGCATATACCTTAAAACTTCCATTTGAGAAAATGACAAGAAAATTCTATAAACATTCAATATATTTAAACTCAAAATTTAATATCCAAAACTATATTAATTTTTAATAAAAATATCCATATTAATTTTTGAAGTGTAATAAAATTATTTTATGCAAACTTTATTTAAAAAATTGAGTCATTTAAACTTCATTAAGAAAATACACACAAAATATTATGACGAAACGATCTTATATATTAAGTTAATATAATAAGATTTGGATCGTAGCCATATTTTCTTAAGCACTGATAAATGTAAACACGTGGGCATTAATTAATATGCTCCAAGAGAAGTTTAAAAAGAAAAAGATAGAGAGAAATTCTAATGAAATAGTTTGTCAAATTCTAAAATAAATAAATGAAAAAATTAGGCTCTTTTATATTTGATTGCCCTGTATTTAATTTTATTTATAATGCATTCTATTATTATCGAAAAATTATATTTTAGTCTCCATAAATTTTGTTTGGTCTGAGGTCCCTAATGAAATTTGTAAAGTATATTCGTGTCCCTAATGGTGTTATGAGTGTTACATTAAATATGACCAAACTTATGAAAATATCCCCCAAGTTTACAAATATAAACAAAGGGAAAATTACATTTAACTATCTTACTAGATAGGGTAATTACAGTGCAATCTATCTTTAGCCAACAGGGGTTGGTGCAATCCAACTTTATCTGAAAATTACAATTTAGTTCCTAAATTTTATGGACTGTTTGTGATACCTCAATTCCGTTAGGATTCCGTTAGATCCCCAAGGAGTGAATTGTTATATGTATAATGCATAGGGATCGTTCTGTTGGAATGCATATATTACATGGTGAATTTGTTATTTTATTCATTAAATTAATGGAATTATAGACCCAACCTTAACGGAACTTTAACGAAATAGAGGGATCAGAAATGGTCCATAACATTCAGGGATTAAATTGTAATTTTCGAATAAAGATGAACTACATTGTAATTAATCTATGTAGCAGGGTAGTCAGATGTAATTTTTCCTATAAACAAAACGATTCCTACAAATTATGAATTTAACAACAAATTAGAGATATTTTTGGAATGACACAAATGAACTCTAGAGATCACAAACGGTTCTTAAAATTATGAACTATATTGTAATTTTCGATAACAATGGGTTGTATTGTAATTACACTTAAATATAGAGTAATTAGATGTATTTTTTTTTAAATATTAATCAATTAAACTAATGCAATATGTCATGTCATTATACATGATAAAATTGATACGATAATATATTCTTAGTAGTTACATAATTTACATAATTAGAAAGGAGTTACAAAATATGAGTACGCTGCGATACAACAACTTACAATTAGCTTAATAATAACAACTAATAACAAAATTAAATATAAAATATGTTTATAGAAGAGAAAAAAAATTAATGAACATACATCCACAAAGCAAAATATTTCAAAACCAAATAAATAAGAAATACGTGTATGTATATATATATATATATATATTGGTTGGTGAGAGAGTTTGAATTTGAACATTTCCCTGTCAAATAAATAGACAGAATTGTCTCCGTCCAGAAATTTGAGAAATCAGATAAGACCAAATAAAACTCTCTAGAAAAAGTATGATAAAATTCTGACAAAACAAATCTGACGAGATTTCTTCTGTGTAACTTGAGAAAATAGTGTGGAATTCTCAATTCACCGTATCCAAATATCGAGCACTTAAGTCTTGAAAATAAGTCTATTTATTCTAAGCAAACTTGCCCGAATGGCTCGGGAAATGAATAGTAAACTGGGTAAAAGGTACAAGATTCCCCCTTAAAACTCTGCAGATTACATATAAGCACGTTGTTCACGTAAGAGTGCAATGTATGAAGGTTTATAAAGTTGGATCAAGATTTATAAATGCTTTACCACAATCCTTAGTTTACCGTTTTCAACCATGCCCTGTTTCGGGCTGTTACACTCCGCCTCGACCCACTTCAAGAAATATTCGACACAAACAATAACAAATTATTTTGTTGAGGTGCAAGTGGGAACTGGGAAGGGCCCTATGATGTCGATCCTCCATTGATCTGAAGGCCATGCAATATCGATGGGAACCATCTTCATTGGATGTTGATGTGTTACATTGGCATGCCTCTGGGAGTAAGGGCACTTCTTAACGAAATTGATCGAATCCTTTAACATGATCGGCCAATAATAACCGCTTCGAGCCATCTTCTTGGCTGAAGATTTTTCTCTTGTGTGATTCCGATAGGAACCACCATGAACTTCTTCTAGAACATCCCTAGCTTGGAGGGTCGAACGTTAGCCCGGGCCTCGATAGGATTTCTTGAAAATTTTCCATCAAGGTCGGGCACGTAACTAGCAGCTCGAGCGACTAAAGTGTCTGCTCGTGCTTGAAATCGATCCACTGAGGTGGCTCGAAATATAGCAGTTGGATAACTTAGAATTTGTAAGATGTGGAATCCCTCGAAAGATAATTGGTCAAAGATCAACAAACGTGCGCTAAGGTCAAATTGGAGGACTGAGGTTTTTGATTAATTTTGGTACTACGATTCTCAAATCAAGTACTTACTCAAAGTAAATGAGGAAAATCGAGATAGTTGAATAGACAAAAGAAAGTTTATCAATGTTATAAATGTTGGGGTTATTTATAGGATGAGAAGTGTACGTGACACATGTCCATGCACTAACGGTGCATTTAATGCATTAGGAGGGTGGTGGTTAGAGGACAAGTACACAAAAAGTACTGTTAGAGTAATTGTGTCGGACTTGGTCCGTTAGCACTTTTGTACTTGAGGGGGACTCGAGCCATAGAGGCCGAACAGAGGCCTTAAGTCGATCTCGCTGCTAGGTAAAGGATGCCTCTAGTCGAGAGACACCATGGTCGAAGTACATTGACCTAGCGGAGCTTCGGAATGCATAGTCGATTGCAATCCATCGAGCGGGATGTGGATTGATAGTTCTTGAATGGGCGTGGTATATGGTCAACGACAATCGATCGTGCTAAGAAGTGACGTGTCTACCCACGTTGCAGATACTGTCTACGTGTCCATGAAAATTACGCGGCCACATGACGAAACATGGCGCGTTGTCAAGATGCCTCGTCAGCACGCATATTATTTTGTCTCAACTCGCTTTTTCTTATCGAAAAATTTGTCTAGTATTACACGTGTCAACCAAAAACCACCCTTAGTAGTCTTGACTAAGCAGTTTTTAGATAGGAAAAAGCAGTTTCGAACAAAATATATACACAATTGTTTGATTTTAGAACATACAAACTTATTTTGTAATTAAAAAATAAAAAATATCAAAAATATTTAAATGATTGAGTTGGTGAATTTTTTTCTTTTTTTTGTAATTTCCCCTATTTTAGGACTATTTGGTGGTTGAGGCTCTCATATGTGAATTGAGAAGTTCATTTCCGGATATACACCCTTTTCTCTCTAACGCATTGGTCACGCTTGTATTCCTACGCTCTCACACGCTCACATGTCGGTGTATACAAGTGGGATCAAATTTTCCCTTATAAATTTGCAACGTATCTCATTCTAACTCTCATGGTTCATACTTTCACTTGTTCTATTTTTCATCCTTCAATATGTATACCAACCTCCTGAATATCATCTCCAATGTTTTGTCAACTCACGACCCAGCTCAACTCGTGCTAACCTCCGCCATAGCCTTCCTCGCCGTGCTCTGGTTTTATTTACTATTCGTGCAAAGGTCCAGCACCACCACCACAACTCCGCCATTGCCGCCGGGTCCCAAAGGCTTGCCCCTCCTCGGCAATCTCCTCTCCCTCGATCCCGAGCTCCACACATACTTCGCGGCACTCGCCAAAACCTACGGCCCAATCTACACTCTCCGACTCGGCAAAAAGACCGGCATCGTAATCACCTCCCCCACCCTCGCAAAAGAGGTCCTCAAGGATCACGACACCGTTTTCGCCAACCGCGACGTTCCGGCGGCCGGCAAGGAGGCGGCATACGGCGGGAAAGACATCGTGTGGACCCCCTACGGCCCCGAGTGGCGGATGCTGCGGAAGGTGTGCGTGCGCGAGATGCTCAGCCCCGCCACCCTGGACTCCGTTTACGCCCTGCGGAAGCGGGAACTCCGGCGGACGGTGGCGCAGCTGTACAGCCGGGCGGGGACGGCCGTGGACGTCGGGGAGCAGATGTTTCAGACGGTGATGAACGTGATCACGAGCATGATGTGGGGCGACACCGCGGCGGCGTTGGGACCGGAGTTCAAGGAGGTCGTCGGAGAGATGACGGCGCTGCTGGGGATGCCGAACCTGTCGGATTTCTATCCAGGTTTGGCGAGGTTTGATTTGCAGGGCGTGAGGAAGAAGATGAAAGTCCTGGCGAAGAGATTTGATGGGATTTTTGAAAGCATTATTGATCGAAGGTTGAAATCGATCGAAGATGGAAAGGAGGAGGAGACTAAGGATTTCTTGGGGTTTCTGCTGCAGTTGAAAGATACACAAGGAGATGGGAAGACGCCTTTCACCATGACCCACCTTAAAGCTCTACTCATGGTATGTCTCCCTTTTTTTTTCGTATTTGCCAAAATTGGAGAAGAATAATTATAATGATTGTTCTTGTTTATTTACATGATCTAGTCTTAATAAATGGAATGGTGTAATTGACTTAGTTTTTATTATATTAAATGGGGCAACTGGGTTTCAATTCAAATAAATGGAATATAGGAAACAAATAATTAACTTAGCTTTGATTATTAGAATTTTTGATCGACTTAATTAATATTAACTTTGTTTGGACAAAGAATTTAAGTGAATATAAGTAAAGCAATAACTTGTGAGTAAATTCTTCTGGTGTTTATGGGTTGATGAGTATATTAAATTATACTTTATATTTTAGGAACGAAAAATTCTTTTTTAACAGTGCGAAAGAAATAAATTAGTATCATTAGATTAGTGATCATTATGTTAGTTTTTTTATTTAGTTTATTTATAATTGATCCTGAAATTTTTTAAAATTATATTTTTGAATCTTTTATTTTTTTTAACTTATTCTTTTAAAATCATTTCCGTCGTTTATCTCCAATATAGATAGTTTTACTATTTTATGGTACATATTCCATCATTAAAGAAAACCAAAAAATTTTAAAACCATGTAAATACGTGTGGATGAAAAAATGATAAATGTAAACCTATTTATAAGGATAATGTTAGGAAGAAATTTTCCTCATTGCCAAAAACGTCGTGTTGCTCCATTGTCTTAGAAAGCCGCCCATGTGGTACAAAACTTTGAAGGTGTTTCGGCCGAATATCTTGCAATAATGTGATAGAATATCTTGCAATAATGTGATAGAGACTAATGGGTGTTATCTGCTATGATGAAGAGATTTTCGTTTAATAACAGTTGGAAAATTAGTATTAATCCTCTGTTTTAAGAAGATTAAAAAAATTATGGTGGAAAAACACTTTATTAATACACTTCATCATGTTATCCAAAATATATATTAGTGTAAAATATATCAGATATCAGAGGTAATACAGTATCTCCATGTTACGCCACTTAATGGTATTTTGTTTTTTACATTATAATCCTTAGTTTGAGAAATTTCACATAAATTGTACCATCGCATTTTTCGTCCCATATTTGGTTGCAACTATTGCATGACTTCATTATCCAACTTTTGTCATTTATTGTTTTAATTTGAGTAATTAATGTATTCTATGGTGTTAATTACAAGGAGGTGGTTCGATCAATGTTATGAAATCATCGATCCCCGCTCCTATCATAGTTTTTTCATATGGACTTTGGCCTTATTTTCTATTTTATTCATTTGCCTTATCCACCCGTATCTTGATAAGTTAAAAAGGTATCTAATGTCATACAAAAGCCAACAACGTATAACAAAAGATGAGATTCCCAGCATAGTCACAATTCACAACCATATATACAACCAACAAGAATGGAGAATTTAGATTTTCAAGAAAGGGTAGGCAGCATCTTAGCTACTTGACCTACTTAGAAAATACATTACAATCCAAAATTTAGGACATATTATTAAGTAACTTGATTAGAAATTATAGTGGGACCCCAAGTACTAATAATCAAATAAAAGGGCCTCTTCATTTTAAGTCCCCTAAAAAATTGCTTTAACTAGAGGACAAATTATAGAGTCTTCAAATGTGTGTGTGT
>JBBMKE010000002.1:5414727-5428256 GCA_037834125.1 Lippia alba | reverse complement strand
TATATATATATATATAAGCATCGCACGGGGTATATACTAGTATATATATAATTTAGGACAACAAAAATTGGGGAACAGGAAATAAATCATACTAACTATATTCTAATGAATATATACTTCAAATAAATATATCAAAGTAATATAAATTATTTTTAAATAAGTTGATAAATATTGAATTATTATATATATATATATATATATATAAGCATCGCACGGGGTATATACTAATATATATATATAATTTAGGACAACAAAAATTGGGGAACAGGAAATTAATTGATTTATATTTATTATTTTTAAAAATATTTTTTTGACATATCATATTATATCAAATATTTATATAGATAACATGTCGATATTCTTACCATATTTATATTGTGTTCGTATTCGTATATTATACATATCCATTTTATGAAAATTAACACCCGACGGATACTTCATCACATACGCCTGCGGCCTGTCACTTTCATAATTAGGCTAGGAAGTCTTTGCAAACATTAATTAAATATTTGTCTTGTTAGACTAGGGACTTTCCAGTTTGAATCTCGTCCACTTTATTGCCTATTTTCTAATCCCATTTTTCATGATTTGAGAAGAAGACTATAGTTTTCAAAAATCAATTATGTCGCGTGAATGGTGGAGAGGTTTAATAGAAACGTCACTTTGTTATCATTTTTATAATCATTATTTTTGTATTTTAACTTTATTTTTTATGGCATATATAGTTTGTTCTCTTTCATGACAACCACCGTAGACAATTAAACCAATTACGTTTATGTATAATTTAATTTTATCTTATTCTTGTCTATTTTGGAACGTTGAGAATTAATGAGCATGGGTATTAGTCAGACTTCATTCTACCAAAGTTTGGTGAACTGACTTTCTGGAGATGGTTGTGCTCCTGACTTTTTTTCTTTTCTTTTAATACATCATTGATAAATTAAGTGGTGGGACTAAATATAAGTTTTTTTTTTTTTCTAAATGAAAAAGAAAATTTTATTTGGAATCCTTCTTATACGAAAAAATAAATAAGATACAGCAAATAAATTCAAACCTATGATCTATAAAAAGAAACGGAAATGTTATTACTTTATTAATAAGTATTAGATTTTAGACCATCTAACTCCTCGTCACGAAAATGCTTCTTGGCTTTTAGATTAGGGATTTTTACATCTATACTTATTATAAATTTACATAATTATAACTCATACTTTCTTAAATAGAAATATTACAAATTCTACTTTTATTAAATTTTTTTGAAAGGACTTTTATTAATTTTAAAAATTACGAATTGATGAGTATTCAGCTAATCAAACTTCTCCCCCTCTTCCGCTAACATCTCTCATATAAAACAAGAATACTATTAGAATTTAGAGATAATTACGAACTCTCTCCTGAAAATTTGAATAAATACATATTTGTTCCCTTGAGGTTTGAAAAATTACAAACACCCCCTCACAATTTATTTTTTCTCTCAAAAATTGCTACAACAATTAATAATGTTTTTAAATTTTACTGACTTCAGCCATGTTATTTTTAAAAGTTCTAATTATACCTTGGGAGTATATTGTAGCAATACTAAAAGTGTGATGGTATATTTGTAATGTTGGTTAAATTTATATTTTTTAATTTGAGAATTTATAATTTAATTAATATTTGTATTTTATATGTAAGTATAAATCCGAATAAATATTTTCATACATATTTGTTCCAGTAAAGTATGATAAAATAATTACAAATTTCACCTTATATTTTTGCCGTAGTTCTTGCATATTATGCATAAGTTCATTCAAACTTTGTTCGTGTACAATAATAAAATTTCTCAATGAAATAGAAAATTAAAACAAATAGACCAACTTTCATCGATGTATTAAATAATTCACATGAATATCCATCAAAATTATTTAAGTAAATATTTCAAACGTTGGTTATTTCTAATATACGTACCTTAAGTATGAATAGCATTCCAATATGAACATGCATGCTTAATTTTTTCTTAAAAAATATATATATTTGGCATCCTAAACTTTACGAGTGAAATTAGTTTATTATAGAAACGTCAAAATATCATTAATTAGTATCTTTTGCTAAATCAAAAAATAAAAAGATGTTAGATAGACATAAGTTTCAAGTACTTAAATTAAACCGTCCAAAAATTTCAATACTTACATAAACCTCTTTACTTTTGGACTCTTTATTACATATATTCATTCAGGATATGAGAGGTAAAATAATAAAATTAAAATTTTTGTTAAATTTAATAGAAGAAAGAACAAATTAGAGAAATATGTAATTTCTCAAATTTCAAGAAGGTATACGTAATTTTGCTGAACCTCACGGAGGCATCGGTATCTATTCCTAGGATTTAAGTCTCATTGTTGATCTTCTCTTAGTTCTCTAAGGATTCGTTAAGCAGCCCTGAAAGTTTAATAATCACATAACTCACCATCCTCTCAAACCCGTGGGCACGTTTTGCTATTCGAACTCTCTTAGGGAAATTTGTCATATAACGAGCTGTCAAACTCTGCTTTCCTATCCTTTCGTGATGTTAAGTATCTCTAACTAGTCACATGTGCTTATGGTTTTGTGACCCCATCACAAATAAACTTATTTCTTTAAGCTGGTTTAGGTCGATTAATGAGCTAGCGAAATTTTTTATCTTTAATTTAAAAAGTACAAATATGAATTAAAAATATTAATTTTTTTTAATTCAATGAAATATTTGAGGGGGTTTAGCAAAACTTAAAAGAAATCTAAATTCTTTTAATATACTGTAAATTGCATTTAACTTCTTAAATTATAATATTTATATTAAAATCTCTTCATAATATAAAAAAGAACTTTGTCAAATTTTTATATTTTATCCAAATTAACTTGGTTTTTTTTTTTAGTTTTAGGGTTTTATCGTGAGGTAAACTCCTTTTAAGGGGTTGATTCAAATGGTTAATGAATTCATTTTCAAGGACGAGGTCCCGTATTCGAATTTCATGTGGGAGTAAGTGTGTTATAAAAAAGGAAAAAAAAACTCCTTTTAAGGGTATGATTCTGCTTTTAATCTATACTTTTTTCATAAACAAGAGAACATTTTAATTATCTAGTTATATTTGAATGGATTTGTAAAGTCATGCACGGGATTAAATCTAAAAATTATTTAATATCTGAGCAGTGGTTTTCTTTTATTAATTATTTTAATTTGACTTAATTATTACTCTTATTTATTTTACTTTTAATTTGGTCTTCTATTAGAGGAGGAGCCCGATGGTGTTGTGAATTACACAAAATTTTCTTGTTATAGAATTTTAGAATTATTGATTAGTTATATATTACATTATTTCTCTCAGTATTATTCTTTTTACATGGTTTTCATTATGTAAAGAATCAAAAGGTACTAGTGATTTTTCAGAGTGATTATTTAGATAAAAAGATTTTTTTTTCGTTTCTTAGATAAAAAGAAATTTAAGTCGGACATCAATCAAGATTGGTCAAAGTGATTGGTTTTGAGTTCGAATTTCACTTAGTTATGCGTATATTACAAGAAAATAAAAAATTTAAACCCAACCATAGATTCAAACCGTCGTTTAGTTGGGGTAATTAAAAAGGTCCAATACAAAGGCGTTTGATATCCTCGTAAAATTAATTTCGTTTAATATTGTTCGGACTTATTAAATAAAATTAGGTGAGTATAGTAAAACCTAATATTATGTTTGTTAACGGAGCAAAATCCAAGAAAATGCAACAACACTTAATAACTCTTAAAAGTAGAAATAAGATATGAGACTTAATACTCTACAATATGCTAAAATAGGGCTGAGTATTAAAGTTTGTTGGCCCGCATGACCTAATATAAGATACCGAACGAAAAGTTAAACCTCCTTCATATACCTAATATAAGATACAAACGCCTTCTAATTATATTGAAATGAATCACTTCTGCGCCACAAAATTGAAGTGTAACACAAATAGCCTTTACAATTATAGCTACGAGAGTCCTCTAAACCTAGGATTCCTTGTAGTTAACTTCATATTGGCTAAGTTTCAAATCAAAAGAGTTTAATTTAGTCTCCATACTTCCTGCTCTCTACCTGGAAACATGCTGTCTACCTAGAAATTCAGAAGTTTTCGCTGTTCTTTTGACTTTTATTTTTCTCTACTTTTTTACTAGACTTCTCTATCTTTTTTCCATCAAATTTTATGCCCGAGGCTTATGCTGTTTGTGTTGGATTTTGGATAAATATGAGATGTATTTGAATAGGAAAAATTATAAAATTGGGACACTAAGTGACCCCTACTGGTTATTCAGGTACAATAATTTTTCCGACGATAAAAGTGTGAGTAAGTCCCAAATTTTGTCAATTTCAGCACAAAGGTCGCCGGAGCCTACTGATGTGGCGCCGAAGTGCTGACGTTGACACATATACTCGACAAATGCATATGGATGCAAATGATGCAATGCACGTCATATATTTTCACACTTAGGCATATCGAATCAATTAGCATATTATCACATAAACGATACATGAATTAAACACATGACACGTTAAATAAACTTATAACACATCATATTATAAGCATTCACAAGTTTAAAGTCCATGAAGAAGACAAGAGATGCAAAGAAACATCATATGTATTAATTAAACGGTCAGGTATTTAAGTCACTTAAAAAAAATCGTAAAATTAAAATAAATAACGGAACATATCATATTACAACTTATTAACATATTAGGATCATAATTAGGATGAGAGGAATTAAATAAAATTGAAAACAAAACAAGAAAATAAGCAACGAAAAGACTCGGCCTTATCTCAAATGAGCACAAAACTCACACGGCCAAGTGCGCAAGAAAAGCACCAAAAAGCATGGGAAGTTGCATGAGACTCGGCCCAGTCTCATTTCATCACAAATGAGACTTGGCCGTGCACTCCCACAAAACCAAAGACAAGGCACGGCCGAGTCTTTTTCATGAACAAAATAGACTCGGCCGTGTCGTGTCTCCAGCCCCAAAAATGCAGCAGCAACAACAACCTTGTTTCTCTTATCCATTCCAAGAAGCAGCAACAAGGTACGAAGGACAAGCAAGAAGGTAGCAAACAAAGTGTGACGCCCCGTCCGATAAATCGCATAGGTATGCGTCACGAGAAAGTTTAATTTATGCAATTACGTGTCTAATTACAACTTTGAATGTCTACGTGTCTTAATCGGCCAAATGGTTAAAAGATAAAAATGTGAATTCTTGCATGACAATCGGGAATTTAATCTAATTGTAAGATTCGTTGGGTGAAATAGAACTTGCGCCTATTGTGTGTTGGGCCTAATTTAATTTAGGTTGGTTTGGGGTCATTCGGACCGATATGAGCTCGAAAATTTGAATTCGAATTCCGACACCACCATTGGGTTCGTTTCATAAATTCGGGCCGATTGGGATTTATTTCATACCATTTGAAGTCCAATTACATTATAAAGCCTTTTATCTGGTTTCCTTCACTCGAAATTTACTTTAGACCGAAAATCCCCAACCTTGACCTAAAATCGAAAACCCACCTACCACTATATAACTTGATATCCCCTTTCTCTCATTTCATTTCCCTACTTCATACAAATCTCAAGAAGGAGAGTTTTGGAAGAGCTTCAAGAGGAGAAACCTAGCTTGGATCCTTTATTCTTCAAGAGAGCTCATATCATCTCATCCTTCTTCCTTTCCCAATTCAAGGTAAGATCGAATTCTAGTTTTGGGTTTGAGCATGAGTTTGAATGATTGTTGGTTGATTGGAGATTTTGGTGAAACTTGGTATTTATGCGCAACTTGAGTTATAAGTTGAATCCTTGAGTTCTAAAGCATGCTTGATTGTTCTAATTGCTCCTTCTATGCTCTTGATTGTTAGGAATTCGAATTAGGAGCTCTAGGTATGCATATCTTCATGTTTGAGTTTGAATTTCATGAAAATGGGTTTAGAAGATTTTGGGTAAAATCCTTATAAAACTTAAATTAATGATTGTTTATGTGCTAAGCATGAATATTATGTGATCATATATGTGTTTATGGTGAAGTTTTGTTGGTGTCTTGGTGGTGAAATCGAGTTTTGGAAGCTATGGTTGTGTTTTCCTGAGAGCTTGCTCGAAGGAGATGGTTCTGCATAGTTCTGGACGCCGGAACGGCCATTCCCGTTTTGGCCTGAGGCCGGAATGGCCATTCCCGCCCCAGTGACGTCATCACTGAAGATGGGAACGACCGTTTCCGCCCTCGCTTCAGGTGGCCTTGGGAAGGGCATTCCTATGTTTTTCTATGTATGGAAAGGGCCGTTCGGGGACCCCTGTACACTTTTACACTTTGAGTTCCTCCATTTATTTGTTCCGTTTGAGTTGTTTGATGACTTATATGATTCCATATGATCTCTTATACATTTATAAACCTTGATACATCATTCTTAGCATGATTTATCTGAGATTATGATTATGTGACTCATCCCCATACTTCATCTCGTCCTTTGCACGCCGTACGTCTCGTTTGGTTCATATAGAGTCTATGTCTGGGCTTCTATCTGTCTTGTTTCAGAGTTTGTGGAGCCGGGTGAGCCCAAGGTTTGAGTGTTTGGCCCTACACACTCTCAGACTCTACTTTTGCTCAAGGTGAGGTTTAGGTTTTGTATAGTACGACCTATGACCTTTCTATGTTGTTTTCTGATCTTTGCTTGCGAGTATACTATATTATGCTCTATTACATGTTGATTATGATATGTTTATGAACTTGTGAACCACCTTAGTTTTGGAAATTATTATGAGGGTATATGTAAGCCTTTTTGGAAAACAATACTGTCCTGTTTACTTTGTGAGCTTTAGCCATGAAATATTGACATATGTACTGTCCTGTTCTGACTGTGGATCCCGGAGCATGTGTTAGGAGAGACCGAGATGACAAGGGCCATCAGTCGAACCTTTATACTTAGCTCCACTTTGAGATATCTCCATGCGATCGTGATGTAGGAAGGTAAGGTATCTTGAGCCTTTGGCTTATAGGGCCGGGCCTCTTTTGGGATAACTTCTCTTAGATGAATGTCTTGTCCTGGATGGATTGGGTAGGCATATCCATCTGTCACTTGGTGTTGAGGTTGAGTTGATTGTGATTTGGTTTTCTATACTGTCCTGATGGTGTTGAGGTTGAAAGCTCGAACTTTCCGAGCATATTACTGTCCTAACTATCCTGTACTGTCTTGATTGTGATTCGTGAAACGGGGTAGGTTCTTTCTAAAATGGTTTGCAAACTTATATCTATTTTGGGTATTTTCAAATGTTTGGACTGCAAAACCCTAGCCCGGTTTATGAGTCCACCCTTTTACTGTGTTTTACTCTATATATATGTATTATGGGTTGCGTTAGCCCCCTCGCTCAGTCAGTTGACTGACCCCTCAATGTTGTTATCTTTTAGTTGCAGGTGTTGTTGTTAGGCGGATATGAGTCATGAGTCTGCATCACGTTGTTCAGCCGAGTTTTGCATTTACTTACTTTCATACTTTATGGATTATTATATTCGTACTTTACTTTCAGCACTTGGAGTTCTTGTTGTTACTGTTGCTACTGATTTAGATGACTTGGCCCTGTGTGGCGTAGGTTGTTATTCTGCCCTGTGTGGCACTGTTTGGATTTGATGGTTTTATGAATACTTCTGCTACTGTTGTTGATCTATTCTGTTTATTTGCTTCGGCATACTTTGTTGTCTGTTGTTCATTTTAGTTCCGCCTAGCCTAGAGAGTGAGTGTGTCCCCGTTCGCTGTGATTTGAATTTAGGCTTGGACCCCAATTCCTTGGCTGAGTTTGGATTATGGTGTGGGGGATGTGGCATCCTCGTTTAGGGTGTTACACAAAGCAATTTAAGGCTTTAAGAAAGTGAAGAACAAGGAGGTTTCAAGAAAGCACACACCAACGAGAAGTGAAAGAGTTCAACAAATCTCCATTAAAGCTTTAAGAAATTCCAAGGTTCATCAATAGTAGATCACTCCACACCACACATACATCCAATTCAAGCTTAGAACTAGAACAAGGAGGTTTCAAGGATCACAAAACACTTCTTAAATCAAGAAACAAAGCAAGAATTCACAAGTTCTTCACATATTCACATCAAACCCTTACTATTTATACTCATGCTCATACCATGCTTAAATGAAGCTCAAAATCTACAAATTATGGATGAAAAGAAGCACATGAAGGTTGAGAACACAAAATCACACTTACCTTGGAGAATGGATGAAAATTGAAGAAGATTGAGCTCAAAATCTTCCAAGATTTGAATAGTGGCGGGTTTTCTCCTTTTTTCCTTGCTTGGAGCTGCTATTTGCTTTCTGTGTTGGTGTGGAACGAAATGAGAGTGTAAGAGGGTGGTAAATTGTTAAGTTGGGTGAAATGGGTTCAAGAACCGGGTCATTTGGAGCTAAAACAAATTAAGTGCGAGCAAAACGGGCAAGGGTGGCGGTTCATGCCAGTGAGGCTCGGTGCAGTGAAGTTTTGGAGGTTTAAACGGACTTAAAAAATTATAAGGCTTGTTTTGTTAGATCCGTATCATCGATACGAGTCCAGCGATGGTGTCATAATTCGAATCTAAATTCATGAACTCAAGTTATGCCGCCCGAAACCCAAGGTGCGGTAAAAACGTTTTAGGCCCTCAAGTCCCCTTTTCACAAAAATGGTCCGAGACCACATCAAGCAAGTCCGAAAACATATAACGAGTATAAACTTGCATATAAACAAGTTTATAACTCACATAGCTCATGCATATCAAGTTTTTACGAAAATTAGAATCAAATTCGAATGCAAACGGTTCAGTTCCAAGTCATACGAGCATAAACATTCAAAATTTAACATATAACCTTAACAAATATTTCATATAAATTCAAAACTAGCATATAAAAATTATAATAAACATATATTGCATAACTAATAATTTAAATATGCAAGTAGCACTCTTTTGACAATAAACTTGTACGGTCGAAAATCGGGGCGTCACATAAGGTGGATCCACCAAGGTCCAAACTTGGTTGGAGTCCATGAAGTCCATTTCAGATTTCATAGCTTGTATCCACTGCTCAGAATTCAAATATGACAATTCCTCTTCATAAGTCTATGGATCATTATCCCTTTGAGAGATTTCATAAAGAAAACCATACCATCTCTCAGGTTGTCTAGGATAGCGTTCAAAACTCCTAAGAGGACGATTTTCACGTGTATCGAGGTTCGTGGTTGGCTGCGGATAGATTGGATCGTTTCTTCTGAATGTTGTATGGGGTCTTCTCGAATTTCTTCCAATTCTGCGGTCTTACCTTTCATTTCTTTAAGGACAGTTCCTCGAGAAAAGTTGCATTTCTTGAAACAAACAATTTTTGCTCAAGAGGACGTAGAAGTAGTATCCTATGGACTCCTTAGGATAACTTACAAAGCAACAGAAGATAGACCGAGGTTCTAACTTATCTCCCACTGTCCTCTTCACGTAAACAGGACAATCTTAAATTCTTAAGTAAGAATAGTTGAGGATTTTACCGTGCCACATTGCATAGGGCATTTTAGGGATTGATTTTGAAGGAACAAGATTCAGAATTTTGGCTACACATTCTAAGGTATAACCTTAGAATTAAAGCGGTAAGTCAGTGAAACTCATCATGGATCTAACCATGTTAAGAAAGTTTCGATTCTTTCTCTCAGAAACTCCATTTAATTGAGTTCGAGGAGTCCACCGAGAGACAATCCCATTATCTCTGAGATGACTAAGAAACTTGTCACTTAGATATTCGCCACCTTGATCGGATCAAAGTGTCTTGATCTTTTGGCTAGTTTGGTTCTCAATCTCCTTTTAAAATTCTAAAAATTTCTCATAAGCCTGGTATTTATACTTCATTAAATATACATAACCATAACGACTAAAGTCGTCAGTGAAGGTTATGAAATACTGATGATTACTACGAGTGCTTACACTAAGCGGTCCACAAACATTAGTATGAATCAAAATCAATACTTTAGTAGCGCGTTCCACACTCCCACTGAATAAAGTTTTGGCCATTTTTCTTTAAGATATGATTCGCAAAATGTTAATTGTTTAACTGTTCTTGAAAATATGCTCTAATCTAACGTGATATATACAAGTGTTCCGCTAGAAAATTGATCTAAAATTGATATTTTCAAGTGTTCATTAAACACAACTATGAATGAATGAAAATGATCTAATACTCATATTTTTTCCACTTTACATAAAACATTCTGTCTTCACCAAGAAAAAAAAAAAGGAAAAGTGTTCTAAAATTTTAAAAATACAACTGTAGGATGTACATGTATGTGTTTATAAGCTCCAAAGTCGTAGTTTCTGACATCCTTTTCCCACACCATCTCGCTCTCTCTCTCTCTCTTACAAACTGTCTACTCACTAATTCCTCCGCTGCTCTTAGTCCAAGAAAGCTACAAGAATTGATCAAAAGCTCAAAACCAGTTGCTCTATTCCAAATCTAACTTCATTCCAGAAAAACCCACCAAAAAAGCTTCAAATTTTCTGTCCCAATACAGCAAAAAGGTTAAAAACCTCAAATATCCACTTCTAAAGCACTATGAAAGTTTCACATGAGCTTTGATGCTGAAAATCAAAGCCAAAAGGCTGTCAGATTTCGAGCACAGAACTGAAGACCCTAAAAAAAAATAAAAATGCACAGCACACAAAATTCCCTCCACCCTTTCCTCGTCATCATTCTTGCATGCTCAAGTTATTTCATAAATCCCACTGTCGGAAATACAGAGGTCAGAGCTTTAATGGAAATAAAGTCATCCCTAGACCCAGAAAACAAGGTTCTGTCGTCATGGACGGCTGACGGCGACCCTTGCGGCGGCGCGTTCGTCGGAGTCGCCTGCAACGAGCACCGGAAAGTGGGCAACATTTCGCTGCAGGGGAAAGGGCTCGCCGGAAAAGTGCCGGCGGCGGTGGCGGAGCTGAAGTGCTTGTCGGGCCTCTACCTGCATTACAATTCTTTGACGGGGGAAATACCAAAAGAGATTGCTAATCTTACCGAGTTGACTGATCTTTATCTCAATGTCAACAATTTAAGTGGCACAATACCTCCTCAAATTGGAAGCATGAATAGTCTTCAGGGTTTGTTCGAATCCCATTCTTTTAACATTGTTTTTTCTCCTCTTTTTGCAAGAGAATTGACAAACTCAAACATTGGATGTTTGAAATTTTCAATTTTGAGCTGAATTTTTTATTTTTAATTTTTGTCTTTTTTCTCGAATTATTTTAATTTTCCATGTTTTTACACTAATGATTCCTTGTTAGATTGAATCGTTGATCTTGTTAGGAACTTAGGATGATTTGCCGCGCCTCAGCCTGAGTTCATTTCTTGTAGTTTTCAGCTGTAAAATTGTACTTTCACCGACAACCAACTTAAGTAATTGGTCTAAATTTGCAGTGCTGCAGCTATGTTGCAACCGATTGACAGGAAGCATACCAACAGAGATGGGATTTTTGAAAAAACTAAATGTTCTTGCACTGGAAAGTAATAGTCTTACAGGGCAGATTCCTGCAAGCTTGGGAGATTTGGGAATGTTGAAAAGGCTGTTTTTGAGCTCAAATCAACTCTCTGGTCCAATACCTGTTAGACTGGCAAATCTTGCTTCATTGGAGGTTCTTGATGTGAAAAATAATACACTTTCTGGAGTTGTCCCTTCTGGTAAGAAATTTCCCTAGTTTTTTATTTATTTATTTTGCTTTATCAGTTAATTTTATATGTCGATTTTGTTGTGCTGTTGTTTTAGATAAGATGCTCTATTAAAAAATGATGTTGTATCTTCAATTGCACATTTACAGCCCATTGCTAAGTATTTAATATATTATTGGGGACAGATACGAAATTGAAATTTTACATATTATGCTAGGTATTCTCATGATTTTGAATTTGAGAAACATACACTAATACATAGTTGAATTATTTCATTTTTTCTCGTTTTCTAGTTTGGGTGGGTGAGTCATGAGTGGGTGCTTGGTTGGTGCCCCTCCCAGTCCTGCAGATCGTGGATCATATACACATTTTTCTTGTTTCCTCTTTTGTGTGTGTGTGAAAATGTAAAAAATTTTGGAATGAAGGATATAAAAAATGTTTTTCATTTCTCTTGTCTAATAATTTTGCTCTTCTTTTTTTTCAACCAAAGCTCTGAGGAGGATAAATGAAGGTTTCCAGTTTGATAATAACCCCGGTCTATGTGGCGATGGCTTCTCTTCCCTAAGAGCTTGTACTCCTTGGGACAAAGCGAATAACATAGACCTCTCCACACCCCCCACACACAAAACAACCCCTACAAATGTACCTCAATCAGCTTCATTCCCACTAGCCTGCAACCAGTCCCATTGTGCCACGTCACCCAAGTCAAAATTGCCGAAAATAGGCGTTGTGGCGGGCACGGTTGCATTCACTGTCGCTTTGGCAGTGGTGGTATTCATAGCCATTGTCCGACACCGCCGCAGCAAGCAGAAAGTTGGAAACAAATCCGAGATGTCCGATCATGATTTGGTCAACATTGACCAAGATTTGCATAAGAGTAGTCCCTCTTCCTTAGTTGCTCTAGAGTACTCCAAGGGGTGGGACACAACAATTCTCGAGGGGGGCAAATTTAATTTGGAGGAGGTTGAATCGGCTACTCAACATTTCTCGGAAGTGAATCTTTTGGGAAAGAGTAAATTTTCAGCGGTTTATAAAGGGGTTTTGAAAGATGGATCGTTAGTGGCGATTAAAAGTATCAACAAAACAAGCTGCAAGAGCGAGGAGGATGAGTTTGTGAAGGGTTTGAGGTTGTTGAATTCTTTGAAACATGAAAATCTAGTGAAGTTGAAGGGTTTTTGTTGCTCGAGAGCTAGGGGTGAGTGTTTCTTGATTTATGAGTTTGCGTTGAGAGGTAATTTGGCTCGGTTTCTCGATGGGGAAGATGGTGGCAATAATGTCCTTGATTGGCCTACTAGGGTTTCTATAATCCGCGGGATTGCTAAAGGTTTGTTTACTTTACGTACCCCTACTCCATTGTTTATTGGCAAATCATGTCATTAGTCCCTCAAGATTTAGTTCAAACTGTACATGCTTTTAAATTGCAATCCCTAATAATGATTTACATTTTAAACCATGCCTTGAAGAACAATTTTTGGTATTAAATGTGGGATATATAGAACATGCAACGTGAATTGACCTCTTTACCCTTATGGTGTGGCATGTCAATGTACTGTTTGGCACATAAATATTTGAGAATTGATGAGTTTACCCTTAAAACACGACAATGTGTGGCACTATCCAGTGATTTTGTGCTAGACATTGATTCGAAATGTTGTATTTGAAACAAATTCAGGGTGTTTAGGGATATAATTACATAAATCTCCCCTAGATTCTTGTCTATATATAGATCGACTTCCTGAGATTTTTGAAATTACATCCACCTCCCTTAATATCTAGGGAAAATTACATCCAACTACCTTGTATTTAGGCCTAATTACAACGTAGTCCATGATTGTTTAAAAATTATATTT
>JBBMKE010000002.1:5388154-5398237 GCA_037834125.1 Lippia alba | reverse complement strand
CCCGGACCGCCAGTGGGACCGAAAAAGCTCGATTCAAACATATTTCCAAATGGACGTGTGAAAAAGGGATCATCAAATGGATCCCTTCCCCCAAAAAAGCTAGAGATTAGACTCCTTTGACCTCCAAAGCCACCAAAACCACCAAAAGGGCCTCCAAAACCACCGAAATGGTCACCAAAACCAAATGGGTCTCTACCTCCCTGCATTTTCTCCCTGAAAAGTCATATGCAGAGTAGTCACTAATTGGAGAAGTAAAGAGAATTAAATTAAACTTACTCCTCAAAGTTGAAATATGGAACTACCTATCATACAGTATCACCACACATCAAAAATAAAATAAAATGTAAGCCCACGGTTCTACTTCACTTCAACAAAAGTTCCTATACCCATAGATAAGGGAACATAAATCCATCTCATTGTATTAAAATAAATGAAAGAAGAGATTTATCCAGCGAATCGATCAAAGGAGGACCGCAAACATAGCAACTTCAAGCCCATAACCAATAACATTCATGACATCTAATAGAGTCAGGACTATGGTTTCGTTTTACCAAACTCAACCTCCTAGTTAAATAATTTCTAACTGGATAGGACGGGTAATTTGATAGAAAGCTAGTTATTCATAGAATAGCAGGCAGAACTTAATCATTCTCAACGACACATAATCGTAATATCAGCTACACAATTTAAATTTCCTCACATATTTCTGGACACTTATTCTCGACGAGAAAGCCAACATAAGAATTTCCCAAATGTTTCAAATCCGAAAACCCTAACATCAGTTGATTAACGACTTCAAATTCCATGAAAACCGAAATTCAGAAACATCAATTCTAATCGCACAGAAACAACACGATCAAGCAAGTTAATATAACGAACAATTCTCAGCGATCACATCGATTAGCAATCGAACAAAGTTCGAAATACATCAAAAAAAAAGGGGGAAATTCTAATCGCAGCACACAGGCATTAAATGATTCTCGAATAATCGCGCGCGAGTAAAACACAACCAAATGGTACATATATAACCAAAAAATCATCGAAGATGAGAATAAGATAATTACCTGACGATCGTGATCAAGAAAATTGAGGAGAAATCCCGATTTGGCAGGGCAGAGAAGAATCGAAGCAGAAATTGATATGGAAAATCTTCAGTAAAAAGATAGCTCGTTTAACATAGAGGACCGAATGCCAATTGGTGAGAGACAGAGAGGAATATAGCGAAATTGGAAGGTTCCGGTACACGGGCCTAATGGGCTGCTTCAGTCCACAATGTATTGGGTTGACGGTTTTGGGCCACAAATTTGTAAATTTCAATTTGATTTATTTTATATTTAGTTGTGTTTAGGGCTGTCAACATGTCGGATTCGAAGGGGATCTGAGAATTCTGGATCCTAATCCGATAATTAAATTCATTTACCGAATCCAGATCCTATAAGATTCGGATTGATCTTAACCAAATTCGATTATTATCTTATCGGATAATCCGATTTAAAAATCCGACCCGTTGAAAAAATAAAGACAATTTTTTTAATACTGTATCAAATGCAAATGCAAAAAATAGCACTATTATTATTATTATTATTAAAAAATTCCTGAAGAGCTCATGCATAAGTATTTTTGGTGGTCAAATTGGGCTTGCCAAGACGTGGTAGACTGGTTGCAAACTCTAGAAAATGCACATTTAACCGTGTTTTGTTAATTTTTAACAAAATAAGCTAGAAATCAGAAGAATCTACAAATCAACTTCTAATTTCAGCCTCCATGTTATTTCTGTGAGCAAGTTATACTCTATTAAAAATATTTTTCTACTTATGTTTTCACACCGAATGGCTTTTGATTTAAATTGAACTCGCTATCCTCTAAATACTTGCCACTTTTACTAGTCTCCAGTTGTACAATTTTAATATCTACTTATATTTCTCTAAAACAAAAGTTTTTACAAAACACACGTGAAGCCAACCCAATTATAAATGCCAAAGTCATTCATTGCATTATAATTTCACAACGTACAAACATTTTCTTGCAATATAATCTAATATTCTAATGTAACAAATGTTTGAATTGTTTTAAAAATTCGGCTTATGCAAGCTACCCCAGCAGCAAGTGAAAATTGGAGCCGGTACACTTTCTAGAGTTTGCCAGACTAGTTGCAAAATGATTCACTCAAAGGCCCGGTGTGGACTTTGATGAAACGTTTTCACCAATCAACAAAGAACGAGCCCCATTACCTGGTTCCTAGTACAAATGGTATAAGCACAAACTCAATGGGAACCAAAACAGAAGGTACCTAAGTTGTCAACATATCTTGAAAATACCCGAAAAGAAGCATTTCGACACATCCTATTCCTTGAAGTCGTCCTTGTCATCAACTGGAATTGGCTGATTTCTCCAGTAGACTGCAAGAGCACTTCCTCCGAGCTGTAAATCATACGAACATGGAAACGATTTTAAATTCTACCAGAAATATGTCATCAGCGAATCTAAAGTACGGACATATACAAAGGTTTGAAGTATTGAAATGCAGCTAAATGAATCAATGGACTTACCGCCATGCAGACAACGCTAACAGCAGAAGGTACGGCCACGAGAGGATTTGTGAAGTGCTTTTGGGCTAGTAGAAATCCCAGTGCAGAACTCTGTTCAAGATAAGTCGTTTTCGCTATAAGATAAAGATCTCTGAATGGGCCTCCATGCAGAAAGAAGATTAGACATCGTATAATCGTACGCCAATAGAATTAAGGAATCATATATCCAATGCATCAACATCTGAAGTATGTCAGTTTTGCAAAATACCATCTAAATGCATATTCCAGCCAAAAAAATTAGATGCATTCCCCCACTTTGGCACATGCAGAATGTGAGGGAACCGGCGAGAGCAAAATATGTTTTTTCATGACCAAAATGTAGCCGGTATTTGCAAAATCTGCATACATGGTGTTGATTTGCAACAAAAACAACAAAAACCAGTTTAGGTGGTTCGATCTAATATGATCATACTTCGAGCGGGAATGTGTTTTCCCCTAATGATTAATATATAAGTTATTTTTCCTAGTATGCAGTATACAACCAAGATGGTCAGCCTTTTCCATTATGTTCAAGTAAAAATCCACTTTCTCGTGTGTTTTTCATTAATTTAGTCCACCCCACCCCCACCCCATGAGAAATCCATCAAATAAAAACGTAGATATCACAGAGATGCTCAATCACTATAGAAGCTTGAGAACAGGGTTTGAGTCAGAGCTATCATGCAGAACCCATCTTGAATACAAACATAAATTACATAATTTCGGATCTAATAAGATGTATGGATCTCAAAAGTGATTACACAGAATCAAATACCTGCATTCCACATTCAATGGAAATGGTTCTTGAAGTTGATTCACCAAATGATATTTTTGACATCCAATAACCAATACAGAATGCTGCAGCATGTAAGAGTGCGACAGGAAATAATAACTGAGCTCCCTGAGTTTTCAGGACATCCGCAACTTGCCCAATCTGGAGAAGGAAACAGAAGATTACTTTTAACAAACATCAAGAAAAGACATAAACAAGAAATTGCAGTACTTTTTTGTAGCTTTATGAACTTACAGGACTTGCACAGAGAAGGGTGGTGAGGATCACTCCAATTAAAGGTGTAACAGTAATTATTTTTGAGGTGAACTTGGGGAAAAACTCATTCATTAAAACTGAAAAACAGAGACAAGTATCAACCATGAGAAGGGCATAAATGAAGATTAAAAGTTCAGAAATGACGAAAATTGTCCATGGTAATGTAGTGCACGGTAAGTTCAAGCCTTGCAGCTTACCCCCAATGATTGTTGGCACTAGCACAACCTGGAAAGTGCTGATAGCTAGGCCCTGCAAGACAAATAAAAGAAAAAATTAACAGGCAAGGCCAAATTCAAGAAAATTATGAGATATAGAGTACAACAGACAGGCGGACAAATTTTCAGCTTAACAATATATGCAAATGCAGGATATGTGAATCCAAGAAGTTAACAACATTAATTCTTGAAAGTATAAAACTGATAACTGGTACGGAGAGCTCCTGTATCAAATCGTGGAAGCACATTAAAACTTACAGCAGCATCAACAGGAACAAGTTGACCAGCCAGAAGCTTGGTGAGGAGTGGTGTCATCACAATAGCACCAATTGTTGAACAACTGCAACACCATCAGAAAAGCTGAATTTACTTTAAATAAATAATATATCTTAGTTATTATATGAAGTTCTATGTGGATAGCCTTATAAAGATTATAACATAAGTATTCATTCAGGGTCTTTTGGTAATTCAAAAATCACGCTTGTATTGGACAATGAATATACTAATACAATTCTTTTTATTGCTTTAGGAAATCTCGCACCCTTTATTCTGTCCATTAGGTGTTTTCATGGCCCAATATAAAATCTTGCCCATATTTTACCAGTACACTTAAATGTCGCAACAACAATTCCTATCCAATATGATTTGAAATATCTTCAGAAATTATCTATTAAGACAGAAACATTTATCTGACTGCTTTTCTACTTGAAGTCGAGAAACAAAATTCTCCCTTGATTAAGATGCAGCGGATCAGCAGAGAATAATTCAAAAGCCTCATAATTTAAGCTTACGTGGTCATAAGAACTGAAAGTGCAACATTTCCTTTTGAAATATATGTAGCAACATTTGATGCTTGGCCTCCAGGACAGCAAGAAACCAAAATAAGCCCAGTTGCCAGAGGAGCTGACAATTTCAGTGTCTGTAGGAAATTGAAAAAGGAATAGTTAAATATTATGTGGTGCAGGAAAT
Source organism: Lippia alba (assembly GCA_037834125.1). Lineage (NCBI taxonomy): Eukaryota > Viridiplantae > Streptophyta > Magnoliopsida > Lamiales > Verbenaceae > Lippia > Lippia alba. Next base: position 5,393,438 of record JBBMKE010000002.1, on the reverse strand, counting down.
CATGAAATCCACAATCAATTACACAGTTCACTATACCAAAAGCAACACATACCAATGCAATGAAGAAGCCCAACATAGGCTTTATGAGGTATTGAGCCAAAAACCCTACACCCACCTGGAAAAGTAAGAAATGACTTCAATCAAAATAGTGAAAGATAATCAAAATAGTGAAAGATAAAACTGCACTTTCCTTCAATTTTTTTTATAAATAATAACATAAATAAATAGTAATCAAAAAGAAAATTTCTTGAAACAGAGATTGCAGAGGTTTATAATAAGTTACTACATACAGTCCACGGATTACGTAAGCATCGTCTGAAGTCCTCAAAGGTCAGTGTCAATCCCATTGAAAGCATGAGGAAACCCAAACCAACAGTAAATAGGTCTGTTTCTAACCAAGTCACCTGCATGAGACAACATGAGATTGATACTTGGTACAAGTTGACTTCTAAATTAATATGCGCCTTCAGACACTGAAAGTGAAGAAACTTACCATTGCAGGCTTGAATATGCCAATAATAGTGCCTAAAATGACCTGCCAGAGTTAAGAAAACAATAAAGAATTCTTTTTCATAGACAGAAACTCTCGTTCTGGAGTCATACTGAAAAAAAAAAAGTACAAAATGAATTTTCCTGCTGCAACAAAATGTTTTGCACATACCCACACTGGAAAAAGAGTCGTCAACGTTTCGATTACTTTCTCGTATGTGCTCATTGTCTCAGGAGCACTGCTGGAAAAATCTCCTGAGGTGGCTGCCTTGCAATAAACTCGGGGATCCCTAACAGAATCATAAGTTATTAAAGTTCGCACAAGAAGTTTCAAAATATCAGTAACAAAATAGAAGAGTAAGACATTTACAGGTAAGCAGATGTAAGAAGACATGGTTAATATATAGTTATCACGGGATACAAGAGAACAAGTTTCCTTCATATTAGTATCTTTTTGGAACAATAAACAAGTTTCCTTTTATTCTCACAGTCCTAGTAAAAGTAATTGGATATCGAGTCCTATATGGAGGAGGTCTGGTATGGCATAGATATTAAGAGATTTCACTAGAAACATAATTATGCTTTTTTGCTAGTTTAAATTGTCTCCATTCTCATAGGCTTTTGAAGTAAATTTCCATTGTTGTATTACTGGTAGATCTTTAAAAGGTTTACTCGTGTAATTTCAATTGGAAGTAGAACATCTTCGCAACTTCGCCCTTAGTTAATCCCTTTTTGTGAAAATTTCCATCAAATCCAGATTAGGTATATGTCCAAAATTTAGAGATGAACTTTACAGGCTTGAAGACCAGTGTTCATCTATATGCTGGGCCAATAAAGAACATGGATCTGTTTCACATCTTCTTCTGGTAATTATGACAATTTGAAGTTGCAAAAACCTATTCATCAATAATATGCAGCTAGAAATATATAAAATCTAAAACAGGCAAGGCAAAAGCTAATTATGCATGGTGTTGGCAGCATTTGATTTACATTTTAACATACTTTGTTCCAGCCATCTTTCCTTAAGTCATAAAACACTGTCCCAAGAAACTTATGAGCAACAAAATGCTTAAGTTTCTTTATTCAGACACCAAAATATAGAATCTAGAAACATGTCAAGAAGTTTAGTCATTTTGTGTGCTTTGAAACAAAATTATAACGTACCTGCATAAACTAAACATTTGATTTGTTCTTCCTGCATCCATCGGTTTCCTTACTCCAAGAAAATCAGATTTTTCCTTATCAAACTTGACGTTAAAACCTTGGCATTGCTTCATGGGCATAACACTTGAAGTCATTGTGGTCAGTGGTCTGCCGTTTCTCGATTCCTTCCATTCTACATTCTTTCTCACTAAAGCCGCCAATGGAATAGAAACTTTAGATCCTCGAACTCCATTCACCTCCCCAAGGAAAGGGTATCTCAAGTAACTGCATAAAGATAAATATGAGCCAAGTGTCGTAAAAAGTTATGCATAGGATATAACAACATAATTGTGTTTTAGAGAGTACATAATTTGATGCGGGCGTTGTTCTCTTACCTGGATTGGACAGAAGCGGTAGGGAAAGACACCATTGCTCAATAACTGGTGCTTATCATGTAATTTAAGCAACCCCTGCGATTCAGAATTTTAACATGATGCCGTTATTTGAATATTTTATTTGATATATCACTCACCATCACTCACTAATTTCAGCTTCATTTCTCACTAATCTAATAGTGCATACATAATAAATATAAAAAGTACAATGTATACATAAAATAACATATAGTTGAATGTAGGGTGGAGCCACGGGGAGGGCACCATGCACCCAGGGCAGAGCCAGTAATTCGGGGCGAGGAGGGAGAATTTTAAAAAATTTCTTTTTTTCAGAATTCCCGGGGTAGGGGGCGCAAAATCCTACTTTTTTAAAATAAGGGTTATTGAAAATATTTCAGAAGAAATTCCATTTCGAAGACAAAAATTGAGGGGGGCAAGTGCCTCCCCGACCGACCTCCATCCCTAACCGCACCACCAACGCCCCTAAATCCTGATTCCATGTCTGAGTATAAATATACCTAGTGAAGCCTCCTTCTTGCATAATACAACAAAGCTGTTGCCTCATATTATGCTTCAGGAACTAACTATCAACATAATTTAGTACCTATGAAAAAACCTCATTGCTCCCAATCAAGAACTCAAACAGGCTGCCAGCAGCAAATAAAGTTAAAAAAAGGTAAGTAGAACCTGACAAATATGAACGTTCACAATGATCCCTTGAAACAGACTCTAACGTCTTATTCTGAATATGACAAACTATAGACATCTGCTCAAGAACATAGCATTACACTGCCCACAGATGGTAAATTTACTTCACAAGGATGATTTCACTACAGCTTACAAATAAAAAAACTAAAACAACAAGCATATAACTGTACCCGAAAGCAATCTCTTCTCAATTCATGCAATGCAAAAAGCACGAAAAAAGAAAATAAATAATCAAATAAACCAAAAGGAGATGGAGATAGTACCTCCGCTAACCACAAGCAATTGAAACCAGCTTCAATGCCGCCCCCACTCTATCTCTAATGATGAAATCAAAATGCTGACGGTATTTCCAAGGCACAAAATAATTCTGCCAGGTCTACATTCAACTAAATGACAGATTTGCCCCTATTCAACCAAAATCCCCCTCCCAAACAATTTCGGCTGCATTTTCCACCTTCAAAACTCCACAATTTCACGCACAGGCGAAAAATTATTTGTTTGTCCAATTCTGGACGAATCTTCTTCGTGGCCCACAGCGCAGTTCTGCCATCGTTGTGGAGTTGCAGCGACCCTCGTGGAGAAGAGGACAAACAATTATAGCAGAACTGCAATTGAGAAATCATGGTGAGGAAAGGAGATATATTTTTGATGATTTGTTTTTTCCCCTCTTCTGATTTGATGAATCTCGTCAGGGGTAAAATGGACAGAGAGAAAATATTTGATCTGGTAAAAGCAAATTTGCTTCTGACACTATAACCCGCTGGAAAGCAAGAGTGGTCAGCGGAAATCAGCATAGTGCTGGTTTTAACCAGTTTAGGATAAGGTGATCCGAAACTAATGGTCTACGTGCACCCTAGATTTCCAACCATACCCTCATTCTGTATTAAAATCAGAATTTGTTAGTAAAAAGTGCAAAATTGTTTGGAATATTGTGTAATTAATGTATTTATCACAAAAAATCTTCTACCTTTAGATTATATTCATTTATGAAGTAGGAAATAATAGATAGCTTGTTTGGAAAAATAATAGGCACCACTAACTTTACACACTGTAGCAAAAATATTATTAAATTAAAATTTTCATGTTATTATTTGATTTATAATTATTTTAATATAATTTTAATTTTATGATGAATAAATTTAATAATATCAAATTAAAAGAAATTAAAAATAAATAAAGGATATAAATGACAAAGAAAAGAATTTGAGAGTTCGGTAAAGTTTAAGAAAAAAACTGTACAAAAAAGTTTAAATAAAAAACTGTCAAAGTACTGACTATAATTTATATTAAAAAATATTTTTAAAAAAAAGGAGAGTAATGGGTCTCTAGCTTAATATATAGTCATGATGCAGTGCATATTTATCATTTTTAATTAATTGGAAGTAATAATCTAAGAAGAGTCCAAGAGAAAGAAGTCAAGAAGAGGATGAGAGAAAAATGGAGAACCAAGTTAGAAAAGAGAACATGCGAGTGAAATTTGAACCCAAGTTAGTGCGCTTGTCTAACTTTTGAATCGGTGCGATTTTCTCTCTCACCTTTGAAAAATATTATACTTAATCCCTTTTACAGTATTCCAGCGGAATATTCCGTTCAAAATTAACTTTGACTGTCGATTTTTCCTATGTCACGACAGCTAAGAGTCAACACCACCGTAATCATTTTCCTCTCTTTAGGTAGAACAAAACCCATAGCCCATTCAACCCAATTGGTCGCCAAAAGCTGTCGGAATTCATCTACAAGTTTTTTCAACTGTTTGCCATCTTTGACTAGTGATTCCCCTTTTGTTGATCTCAAATTTTGATTTCGTAACCACCATTTTGTTCCTTGCATTGAGAGCTTCAATTTGGTATGTAATATCAATACATCTGATATCTGATATATAAATATTTGCCCTTAAAAATCACGTCAAAAATTTATTTAAGAATTCAGGCTAAATCTTGGGAATATTTGGCTGGAAACGGGTTAAGTGTAATATTTTTCAAATTTACGGAGAAAATTGCACAAATTCAAAGGTTACGGGGCAAAACTTACTAAGCCCCAAAGGATAGGGAGTGTCGTGAATTAGCCCATGTCTATAATATGCATTGACGGAAAAATCTCAAATTTGAGAAATCACATGTACTACGATTGAAAATTGCGAGCAACATAAAAAATTTCAGGGAATAGAGAAATTACATATTCACACTTCCTCGGCGATATAATCCATCTTCAAAGATTAAGATTTTTTAATTAGTGACTCTGAAAATTGTGATTTTCAGTAGTGGGAATAACAACTCTTTTTAGTAAGGAGAAAATTGGGAAAAGTCAGAGAAATAACTCTCATGTCGGCGGAGAATCGCCTTCAAAATAAAAATTGCACCATATCTATCCATATATCTCATCGACAGAATCCTTGATTTTTTGCAGATTTGATATCAAACTAGTGATATTCTCTGTAAATTAGGTGTTTTTCGATAACGGGATGAACAGTTGGGGATGTTGTGGATCTTGAGAGACAAAGAAGAAATCAAAAGTGGTAATATGGAGGAAGCACAAACAACGTGGATGAA
>JBBMKE010000002.1:5377357-5388037 GCA_037834125.1 Lippia alba | reverse complement strand
TATTTTAGTTTTTAATATTACATATTTTTATAAATATTTTATGTTACGTAGATTATACTTATAAAATATTTTTATTTATATATAAAATATAGCCGCGTCGGAGCCGTGTCGTGTCCTAAAATTTTGGAAAAAATTCGTGTCGCCGTGTTCGTGTCGTGTCGTGTCGTGTCGTATTCGTATCGCCGTGTCCGTGTCCGTGCAACATAGCAGTAAACATATATTCTAAATTATATAGCGGGGGTTAATCCTTTTTTGCATTCCAACGTTTGGGGTGTTTGACACTTTAGTACCCAATATTTTAAATTTTTACATTTTAAACCCAACCTTTGAATTTTTCTGCACTTAAGTGCCCATATCAGACGTTGCAGCGGAAACGTCAAATAATATTTAGAACTATAATGCCTAAAATCGACAAAAAAAAAGAAAAAATAATAAACTAAATATAAACTCAAAAAAGGCTATTAAAGACGTAATAAAAGAACAACAAATTTAACCAAGTTCGGCCAATTTAGCCTACGTCCTGCACTATTTAAAATATATTTTATTAAAAAAAATATTACAAATCGATAGAGACTTTGTTTGGATGCACAAAGCTAGAAAGGGGAGGAGCCTATTTATAGTGAGAGTTCCTCCCCAAACTATTAAAAAAAACCAATGTGAGATAAAACTACTCTTAGTTCTAAATTAAGCTTTCAATGTGGGATACAAAATTATGCCACAAACCAACAAATCTCTACCTTGTCACAATTTGTGGTCCCACCAAAATCAAACGAACTTTATTTCTCTCCGAACATGTTGTAGTGTCTCCAAAATGTGCCCGCAGGTACCAACTTAAAAGTGCAGGATATTAACCAAATCTAAACAATATTTAAAATTGGCCTTTGTCACCACCTTGATCATCATATTTGCAGGATTATCTGTAGTCTCAATCTTTTGAAGAACAATATGCTCTTCTTCGAGAATTTCCCGTACAAAGTGATAGCGAATGTCGATATGCTTTGTTCTTGCATGAAATGATTGGTTCTTCGCTGAATGAATAACACTGTCTGACTGTCACAATACACCGTAAGGTGTTTTTGACTAACTCCCAAGTGTTCAAGCAATCCTTGAAGCCAAATTGTTTCCTTTACAGTTTCTGTAAGGCCATATACTCCGCCTCTGTCTCTGTTGTAGATAATGTCACCGTTGAATGTTTTAGCCGACTAGAATAAATATTCATTTTATAAAACATTTCTTTTTGTTTTGGTTTTTGAGAAAGAAATAAATACACTTTATCAGCTTTGTTTATTCTTTTTTTTTAGATTTGTTTATTCTCTTTTTATTATTCAAGTCCATCACTCTTCTTCGTTTTACATCCACTTAAAAAGGGTAATATGGACTTTTCCATCTATTTTAATAGTTTATGAAGTGTGAAGTAAACATCACCTTAATTTTAAGTTAAATACAAACTCATTTTAAAAGTGAACCGTTATATTAATAAAAGAATTTATTATTTAGTATGCTTGTTAAATAACTCTAAAATCATTACAAAAAGTGAAGTAAACGACCCTTACGGCATCAACAAACCTAGCAACTTAGACCTCTTCCAAACCTTTTCCTTATATTTTCCAGCATTTATCGTTTCTCCTTTAGTCAAAAGGCAAAGCTACTCTCACACAAGTGACGACTGCAACTCACGAGCCAATAATAACCCAACTACCAAGAAAACAGAGATAAACGTTCTCACAGAAGCGCGTGACCTCTGACCCCGCTGCATTTAGTGATTCTTCTGCTCTGGCATTTGGGGTAGATGAAGATCGAATTAATTAGCTCCTATATTTTTCAGTCTTTCACAAAGAAAACAATCTTGGAGAAATATATACAACTACAAGATAATTACAGACAGACGAAGAAGAAAGACAACCTTTGAATCTACTCATGCAAAATTAGGATTGCAGAAACAGAGTTCGTTCGATCTTTATTCTTTTATTGCTTGTGTTGTTTGTGAAATGATTTTCGAGATTAAAAGTTGAAGAAAGCTTTAGGGAATGGCTATGGCGGCTTCTTCTTCGTCTTCCACCGCTATCTCCCTCTCTCCTCACCCCCACTTCACCCCGGTAAGAATCCCAACTTATATATTATACATACAATATGATATATATATATCATATATGTGTGTGTTCAACATTATGGTGTTTTTTTTTTTGGTTAGTAAAGGAAGTTTGAATCCATTTTGTCAAAATCATTTTCCTGAGCTAGGTAAATCCTTCTTCATAAGCCGGCTAGTCTATCCATATGAGCTTTCGAGTCGCTCATCTGATATTGATTTTGTTAACTTTTTGGTGTTTGATTTTTCACTTTTAAGATTGAAGAAGGTAATGAAGAAGAGGAATTTTCCCAAGGGAGAAGCAGTTTCAGAACAACTCCTCTAAGCGACTTCACAGATAAAAGAGACAGCGATTATAAGCACCAGCCCACCCCTTTACATTCCGACAAGTCCAATAGAAGCAAAGGGTCTTCGAGAAAGCGGCCCGAAACTGACGCCGGCGGCGGTGGTGGCGGCGTTCTTTGCAACAAGTGCCGGCCGAGCAACAGGGAGAAAATTTCGGTTGTCCCACTAGAAAATAGGCTTTCCATGGCTAGCCCAAATGGAATTTTCAAGTCAATCTTAGCTTCTTTAGCTCTCAAGAAAAGCCCCAAACCCTTGGAAGGCGGTGGCGGTGACGGCGGTGCCTCGTCCTCTTCCTCCTCCGTGTCGAGGGAGGAGCATTGGAAGATAGTGGTGGCCGAACTCTCAAACAAGCTGATTCAAGCGACGAGAAAGAGGGATGAAGCGATTCTCGAGGCTTCGAAGCTGAAATACTCCATGTCTGAACTCGAGAAGAAGCTTAACAAGCTGGAAATCTACTGCCATAGCTTGAAATCGGGTCTTGAAGTTTGTAACAACAATTCTCAGTATAATCAAAGGCAGCACAAATCTCCATCTCGGCTAAACTACCAGTACATAAAAGTTGGCGATCAAGAGAAAGTGATTCAGCATTTCTTGGTTGCAGTCTCGGAGTCGAGATCTTCGGTCCGGGCCCTGAGTAGGGCCTTGGGCCTTCAGCTGAGGCAAATGGGCCCGAAAGTGTATGACCGGATCTCCTTGCTTTTGCAGCCATATGACATAAAGATTTCTTATTCAAGAAATCCTAGAGGCTTGCTTTTCTACTTGGAAGCCTTGCTAAATCGGGCTTTTTTCGAAGATTTTGAATCAGTGGGGTTTCAAAAGAGCAGTTCGAGCCTAGTTCTAAACCCGATCGATCATTGTGAGTCGAATTTCGCCATGTTTACCAGATTACACAGGCTCACATGGGAAGAGGTGTTGAATAAGGGGACTAAGCATTTTAGTGAAGACTTCAGCAAGTTTTGTGATAGGAAAATGAGTGAGATTGTGGCTTTGTTGGGTTGGAACCGGGCCTGGCCCGAACCTCTTTTGCAAGCTTTTTTTGGAGCTTCGAAAACTGTTTGGCTCGTACACCTTTTGGCTAATTCGGTTCACCCAGGGCTACCCATTTTTAGAGTGGATAAAGGGGTCGGGTTCGATGCAGTTTACATGGAGGATATGGGAGGGGATAGGGCGAAGAAGCTCGTTCCTACTATGGTTCGGATTATGGTGACGCCCGGGTTCTATGTTTATGACAATGTGGTTAAGTGTAAGGTACTTTGTAGGTATTACAACAATAGCTATAATGGTGGCAGCATTATGGACTTGTATGATAAGGGACTGACTCCGTCTCCTTCATAGTGGATGTGGTGGTCGAGTGGTATCCCGATCGTCTGTTTGAGGTCGTTTTTGATCCCGTGTTTGGATTTGTATCCCTCTTCTTCAATGAGGGTTTTGGCATGGAATAGAATCTTGATTGTTTGATGAAGGTAATGGTAAAGGTTATTTTGGATCCCTATTCCAAATTGTATTACTTCACTATTTCAGATGCGACCAAAATGTATGCAATCGAGATTAGTTTAGACATCATTCCACATGGAGGATCGTAGTTCAACTAGATTTCTTTGGAAAAAAATATATAAAACTATTACTATATAGTATATGTACTCTTTGTTATGTGTTCCCTGGATTAAGAAACTGGATTTTTGGATTTCGGACAATGGGCATGTTTGAATTTTAGGATTCCGAAGTGGAAGGACTTAGATTTTGGCGAGGGAAAGAAAAACTTTGGAGTTTTCTTCTTGTTTCTTTATGGCCATTGATGGACTTATCTCTTGGTCAATGTGTTGGTACATGCGTTGTAAATAAGTCACTTTAATTTGTGTTCATGGGATTGGATTCTGATTTCTGTATCTTATGGAGCTTTAAGACAAAAAGTTTTTTCACTTTTTTGGCATATGGAAGGAATCTAATTATTATACTCCAACTAGTTGTGAATAATGTTGGACCTCACACTATCTATTGTCATATGGTTATTTCTATCCAGCCAAATTATGATATGTATTTACGGCATTTTATGGTCTAAATCCGCTAATCTAGGGAAGAGTGTTTTTTCGCATTATTTTTAATGGTGCTAAAAAAGGTATTCAATACTTATCATATAAATTTCTTAAAAAAAACAATTTATATTATCTTATTCGTATTGTGATGTATCTATATTGACAATATTGTTCGTATCCGTAATCTAAATTTGATGCTTTATCCGGTGAGAGTCGACCTTGCTATCAACGTCTGTTGGGACCATCTCGATTATCCTGTCAAATAAGCCAATACTGTACAACTCAATGCCTCTAGAAATTTTTGGGCTGAGAAGTAGGATGGAATCTGTCTCTTTGTAAATAGGCCCGTTAATGGATTGGATTTTAATTTGTATCCAATAAAAAATTTGCGTGTTCGATATATTCTATCGATAAAAAAAAATGAACATAATCAATCATAAATATTCATGAAATGAAATAAAATAATTGAACATGAAATACAAAATATCCAATTCATTAAAAATTCGAATATGACCATTTATGACATTTTATTAAATTAATTATTTTATAAATGGTAATTACTAATAAAAATAATCAAATTTAAAATTCATTATATGTATTATATATTTAACAATAGATAAAAATGTAAATTTGATCCTATAAGTTTGCAGTTTTGACAATTTAGTCTTGTTCATTTCAAAATTTACAATTAAGTCCCGTAAGTTTGTAATTTGACAATTTAGGTCCTGTCCATTTTGAAATTTGTAATTAAGTCCTCTAAATTCCAAAATTTTGCAATTTATGTCCAAATTTAGATGGAGTGGATCGTGCCTGAATTCAGACCGAGTCAGACTAATCTTTGTTTGAGCTGTTCTCACGTACGTGAATCGGAAGATCTCACTAGTCCTGAACTGGAACAAGTATGTAGAGATCTTCGTGGGACCGTGGTCGTTTGTCTTCAGTTTGCTGGCCGATAACATCTTTGAGATTGACCAGTTAGTTTGTTGATTTGGCTATTCTTTTCTATTGAAAATGAGTTAGTTGTTTGAGCGAGTCACCTTCTTATGGGCTCAGATGGACGACACAATATTTTCATTCAAATATAATTATGTTTTTTATTTATATTTTTTTATTAGATACACCACATGTATAATATATTTTTTATATAAGTTTAGATATTTTTGTCATAACATCTCGCTAAGCCAGCAAAGAAATGAGTCACGTGGCCAATTCCGGCAACTAATAAATTTTTATGTGAAAATCAGAACTAAATTGCAAAAATTTAGAATTTACAGGACTTAATTGTAAATTTCGAAACGAATAGGACCAAAATTGTCAAAGTTACAAACTTACAGGACTTAATTGTAAATTCTAAAATGAACAGAATTAAATTGCCAAAATTGCAAATTTACATGACTAAATTTATATTTTTACCTTAACAATATAAATATCTCACTATTTATTTAAAAACATATGTCATCTTTTGTTAATATTTATAAATTAAATATTTCAAATGAATATAAGAAAAAATAATGAATAATCAATTAAATATCGATTCATTGGTGAATATTATATATGCTTATTTTTTAAATTTATTTTTTAAGTCTTGAGATGTAATTAGGGATGGTAATCGTTGTGTGTTTCAGTTAAACAAATCGTGTACGTGCATACTTAAAATATACATGTAGCATAATAGGATCGTACTCATAGGAAAGGAAAATCAATCATTATTCTATACTTATCTCTAATTTGAAGACCAATCGAATATCAAGTTGTGGACTAAACTACTAACAAAGAATTCAAGCAATTAACTAAGAACAATCAAATAACAAGATCTTAACTCACGGATTAAAACTAGTAGACTAAACAAGTCGGAGAGTAACAATCAATGCATTCAACAAAATACTTGTTCGACAAGTGCAATTTTACAACTAGTCACTTAGATTCGTGTTATTCCCCGAATCTAATATAAATGAGTGTTAAACTAGTCTTAAAGATTGTTCTCACAATCATTAATAATCAATTTAATCAATTTGATCAAAACTAGTGTAATTTAAATTCTAGCGGCTTGGCATGGAATAGAAATCACAAGCTGTATGGATTACGAACTAAATCTCTTTAAATCCTGTAGCACCCCGGAGCGCAGAGCACTACATCCCCCGCACCATAGCTCGATACGTATAACGAAGTGGGAACTCCGCACAAGCACCAAGCTACAACGAATGAGAGACAAACAAAAATTACACCTAGGCTAGGCGGTCTAGACCCTAATAAAGAATGCACAACAAACACAAAATCATATTCAGAAGCACAGGATCAACATAAAACAGACACACACGTGCAATGGCCACGGGCCGATGAAATTAAAACACACGATTCACATGCAAACTTGGGTACATAATCTCCAAATTACTAAAAGCGTAAAATAAAGATGCAATATGCCAAAGACTTAACCTACAAGACTCAAAACTTGAACGACTCAAAAGAAAGACCGCCGCTAACTCGAACCAAAGACCTGCACCTGCAACTCAAAGGGACAAAAGGGGAAAAGGAAAACAACAATGAGGGGTCAGTCCTAAAGACTGGTGAGGGGGCTAACACGCGCACACGTACATATACGTAGGAGCAAAGCATATAAAAAATATAAAGAATCATGAATTGAGACGTTGTTTTTGCAATCCAAAGCATTTTCACCCGTGATAATAATTATATAGAAAAGAGTTAAGTCGAAGGCCAAAATCCACCAAATTTGGTAATTAGGAGTCCACGTTCGTTTTACGAATCTAGTTCATAAGCGAAACACACACACAACTCGGCGAGCACGAGCCTCAAATCCACTTGTCTCCGTTTAAACTTAAAGCAGAAAGCAAAATTGCAAACAAAAGCAAAAGCAAACACACATACCTCCTTCTCCGGGTGATGGAAGGGTCGCGCGACCCTAACCATCGTTGCTCAAGTATGGGTCGTGAGTTTCATGATGCTCACGCCCGAGGATTTCATCCCCACCAAGCCTCCTAATGGGTTTTGGGTTGATTTCATCCCCACCAAGCCTCCTAATGGGTTTTGAGTTTCATGATGCTCACTCGGGAGTGCTCGACGGCGCGCTGCCATCCCGAGACTCCTTCGCAGCAATCTCCTAGGCCCAATGCAAAACTCAGAAAGCATAATTTCCACAAAACGCTCACTAGCAAAATACATACGCACACCAACTCCTTTTCAAAACAAACGAACGAAAATATATCATATGTGTACATCAAAATGTTTTTCAAACATTTCATGACAAAAGAAAGAAAACCTCACTTTGTCGACCACACCGAACGAAGCAACTCAAAAGACTCCTAAACGACCACCTCCTTTCCCTTGGGACGAACCTTTGAACAAAACAAAAGGGCAAGAGACAACTTAAACTCAAAATGAACCAAGTAGACGCTCGGCAAATTCATATGGATTCAAATGACGCAATGCACTTCATATAAATTCACACTTAGGCATATCGAAGCGAGTAACGAACTATCACACAAATAATTTATAATTTAAACTCATAATACATCAATTAAACTCATAACGTATCATACTACAACAAATCTCAAGCATCAAAAGTTCATACGCGTATACATTCATCGAAACCATACCATTTACCCCACTTAAGATCATATTTTTTAAAATGTTTAAAAATTAAAATACATAAAAATATTCATATTAAATAATTCAATATCTAAATATATAGCAAATAATATATTAAATTTATATATACACAGCATGCATTAAATTCTAAGTATCACAAAAAAAAAAAAAAAAAAAAACACATGCATGAACAATTACAAACAATGGACGTATGCATGGAAATTACATAATAAATATTTCATGCATAATAATATAAGATCAACAACATGCATGCACTATATATATATATATATATATACAACACATGCACTCATGCACACACACAAACCATGCACAACAAGATATAAAATGTTCTTAGCACTATATTCACAAACAAAACAAAATCAAGCTTTAAAATTAACTAAGGCAACAAGGAAAAATAAACAAGGTAGCAGCCACCATCTCCACGGGAGGGGAGATTTCAACCAATCTTCCCGGCCGGGGAAAACCCTACTGGAACAAATTACACAAGTCCCCGACCGGGGATTTTCCTTCACCAATTCTCCCCGCCCGGTGAGAATGTTGCAGCGTGGAAAAGGAGCAGCAACAACCTTCATTTCCTCTGTTCATCATTCTCCATGGCAGCAGCAACTTATCAGCAAGCAATGCAACAACTATGGCAACAACAACCACCCAGCAACACCACAAAATCACATGCATAACACACAAAACATCACAACAGCGACAATGGATGCAAACCAGTCCCTAATGCTTCAAAAATCACAAATTCATAAATGGTGAAATCTTGCACACATCACATAATTCAAATTCAAGTCCGTGAACAAGTTAAGGAAGCTAGAGTGGTCATAATAATAATAATTATTATCTAAATATATTTTAATTAAATTATTTATTTTAATATAAATTTAATAATTATATGTATATATTAATAGAAAATAGTTAAAATATAAATTAAAAAATATTAGAAGAAAAAAGAGAAGATTATATAAAAAAAAATTAAGGTGAGAGAAAAATAAAGTTGATAGATAAATAGTTACACATTGTCTACGTTATGGAGAAAAAATTGAAAAATAAATAAATTAAATTTAAAAAAAATAAAGATGAAGGCCAATAAATAAAAAGAAAAAGAAAAAAAAGGAAAAAGTTAAAAAATTAGAAATAAAAAATAAAAGAGTGCAAGACACTATCCCTAATGTTTAATAATATAACTAGTAATTACTCTGCACATTCTATGCATGTGCAAATAAAAACAATTATTATATAAATATATTAAACCTAATTTTTTTAAATTTAAATATGTAATTATTTTTAATATAATCATTATGATAAATAAATGAATGGTTGCATAAAATAATGTTATATTAATAATTATAAAATTTTAAAACATAAGTGAAAAGTGATAAAAATTAAAAGAAAAAGAATTGTGATGAGAAATAAAAGATAAGTTAAAGAAGAGAAATAATGAGAGAGAAAAGAGAAGTTACGAAAACGTGGAAGAAATAAAGTCGGATAAAAAGAGTTAATAAAAAATAGAAAAGAAAAGATTGTTAAAAGTCGTTTACTTTTCTTAGAAAGGTTTTCGATAGATAAGATAATAGAGGTTTATTCAGTGGATTAATTAGTAATTAATAATTATCTCTTATTTACTTTTAAAGACAAAAATCATGTCAAAAGGGATAACAATATTAACTAATTTATTAGTAATTTACCAAAGAACGATCACGTCTCTTCCACCTCCGCTAGGGTACTCACATGGAGCCGCCGCCTGTGGCGGAGACTACACCACCGGAACCACCAGTCAACAACGCGCATCAGAAAAGCTACGCGGCCGCTTTAGCTGGTAAGGGTCAATCATCAAACACAACCAGGAACAACAACCCTAATCGCTCTAGGGTTCATGTCTTTCACCGCTCCGACCAATTTCGCAAATATGGCACGGTTTCTGAGAGAAATGGACTCACGCACATATAGTTCTCAGCTACCGAGATTTCCAGGTTATCCCAGCCTTTCAAGCATGCCTTGGTCGGTAAGTTTTCACACGGATATCCTACTATGTCTAGATTGCATGATCTTTTCATGGAACTCGAACTATCGGGAGAATTCAAATTGGGTTTAATCAACATGAAACATGTCCTTATTCGACTAAACTGTGAAGAAGATGTTTCAAAATTGTGGTTGAGAAAAATAATCTTGTTTGATGGGTATCCCATGAGAATTTTTAAATGGACTCCTACTTTCAATCCAAATATAGAGTCTCCTGTGGTTCCTGTTTGGATTCGCTTTCCAGGTATCAGGAGTCAATTCTTCGACGATGAAGCATTATATGACATAGCAAGAGTCATTGGCGAACCCCTGTGCTGTGATGAAGGAACCGTTGATGCCAATAGGTCGGAGTTCGCGAGAGTCTGCGTCGAACTTGACCTACTAAAACCCCAAAAATACCAAATAACCTTGGGTTACGACGGAGGCATACAAATACAAGAAATTGTCTATGAGCGTCTTCCAGCTTACTGTACCCGATGTCAGCGTTTAGGGCATAAAGTACAGGAATGCTATAAGACTAATATGGCAGAAGACGAGTTGCAAGCAGAAAAAACCAAAGACCTCCGTGAG
>JBBMKE010000002.1:5343025-5358412 GCA_037834125.1 Lippia alba | reverse complement strand
CAGAACCAAACTCATTACCATCAAGCAAAAATGAAAAGGAAACTGAAGTAACACACATCATAATTCGGTTTATGAATAAAACAGGAAAGCCTAACCTGACCATAACCCGTTCGAGGAGCCTCCATTCGAGGCGGTCATACGCCTTACTCATATCGAGTTTCAGGTTGAAAAAACCTTCCTTTCCTGAGCATTTTCGCTTAATAAAATGGTAAATTTCGAAAGCCACAAGCACATTATCACAGATAAGATGGATAGGAATAAAAGCAGACTGGCTTTGGAAGATAATAGAATCCATCAGGGGTTTCAATCTATTGGCAAGGACTTTAGAACCGATTTTATTCACAACATTACACAAACTAATGGGCAAAATTGTGTAATCAATTCGGAGGATTTACACTTTGGAATGAGTACAACATGAGTAAAATTCATTTTATGATCAAAAGACCCACCATTCAGAAAATTAAGCACACAAGAAACTACATTACGCCCAACAGTATTCCAGTAATGTTGAAAAAAGAAAGGGGGAAGACCATTAGGGCCTGGGGACTTAAGAGAGTACATACTCTTTAAGGCAAAGGTTACCTCATCAGAGCAGAAAGGAGCTTCCAGTTGTTGCCTCATCTCATCTGTGACACGCCTCGTGATCTCTTGGATACTTGCCTTAATCTCCTGAACTCCACACCCATTCGACGTGAAAATATCCCCAAAACAGTCCTCAATCACACGTCTGAGTCCTTCATTCGATGTATGAGTTACCCCTATCATCCCTCAACAAATCAATATGGTTTGTCTTTTCTCGCTGTTTCACCTTATTATGAAAAAAAACGACTGTTACGATCACCTTCACGGAGCCATTGCGCCTTTGTCCATTGTTTCCACGCCATCTCTCCATTGAGTAATAAGTCTCCCAACTCAGCACCCACAATTTGTTTTTCCCTTTTAGTATTGGCCGTGATCAGTCCCTTCCTTCAGGGCTTGGAGTTTCTTGTCCAATTCAGTTAGTCGGTCTCGCTCCCGGCGACGGTTACCTTTACTCCACCGATAAGACCCACTCGGCACATTTCACTGCTATGTATCACTGCTTCTGCCCGCGTAGAAGCAACCAAAAACCGCCAAGCCTCGTTAATAATGCAATCGCACTCCGTTGCCTTCACCTAATGGGCTTCAAATTGAAATGGCCGTCTTTTTGTACGTTGAAGAGTTTTCTCTTCAAACAACGTGATGATGGGGAAGTGATCAGAGCAACTCTCTGAGAGGTGTCTCACCGTAGCATTAGGGAAAAGACTTCGCTACGAATCCGAAGCCACGGACCTGTCAAGACGGGCTCTTTGAGTGTCTGGATCAGCTATATTACGAAGCCAGGTAAACAAAAATCCCAAGAAACCCAAGTCTGAGAGCCCAGTATCCGAGAGAGCTTCCTCAAATTCTACCATCTGGATCCAGGACCTATCAGCACCCCTTTCTTTTTCATCATTCGAAAAGATTTCATTGAAATCTCCACTCACTAACCAAGGAAGATTCGACTGTGAATTAAGGTCCCGAAGTAATTCCCAAGTTTTCTAACACAACTGTCTTTTCGGGGCTCCATAGAAATCCATGAACCGCCACGCATTCGTGTTACCATCAGCCTCAATCCTCGCATCAATATGGTTCCGAGAGGAACTATGAATAGAAACACTGACATCTTTCCTCCATAATAGCAAAGACACCCCCTTGCCTACAGAATCAACATTAAAGACATTCAAGTCTAACTGTAACTTCAGAAAATCGATCCGGTGACGTTTGAATTTAGTTTCCTACAAGAAAATAACCGAGGGATTATGGTCTCGAATTAGAGACCGAACATTACGGAGTCGCCAGGACCACCCGAACCCTAGCAGTTCCAGCTTAAGTAACTCATTGATCCCGGGGGACTGCCTTGCAGTCTCCGCTGATAGATTAGTGATATCCTGAAAGGGTTTTGAATTGGTGAAAGTAGGATCAGAGCAGATTGAGAGAGTTGTTTGTAGTAGGATTAGTAGATTTATGGTAAGGGTTGGATAGAGTTTTTCTGAATTTGCAGGATTTTCTAGCAGGGCTGGATTTAGGGTTGGGAATACTTAGATGGAGTAGAATATTCACCAACTGTTGGTCAAGAAAAGTTTGGAAAATGTTAGAATTTTGGGTTTGAAGGGAGTTCTGATTGTCGGTATTAACAGCATTAAGAGAGTATGGAGAAAAGCCAGCAGTAATAGGTGGATTAGTTCTTTGGCGTTGGCGGAAGGGATTGTTATTTTCATCTTTGTCCGGGGATGGATGAGGCTGGATTTTCAAGTTAGGAGGAGCTGGAAGAGTGGTACTGATGGCGGTATTAGTTGGATATATGGAGGAGATAGCAGACGTAATAGTCAGGGATGGCATAGTTTGGATAGTAGCTGAAGATAGAGATTTAGGGATATATCTTTGTGGGAAATGGGTAACGCGATCAGAGTCACCAGAAGAGGGAGGAATCGAGTCGGTTCTAGTGGTGGTTAAGACTGGACCGGAAGATAAGTTGTTTTGAGGAGGGGATTTTATACTGTTATGCATTTGGGAATGGATAAGGCTAGTAGAATTCTTGTGGGAAGATATAGGTGGACCTTGGGAAAGAGATTTTCCCCCATCAATGGGACGAATTTGGGGAATAGTGTAAGGAGTTATGGGGGATGGGTTAGTAGCAGTATGTGTAGCAGAGTGGAAAGGGCTAGTAGGATAATGAGTTTCACAAGAAGGGATTAAGTGGGAAGCTTGAGCGATTATACCTCGTTCTATTACTGCTGCACTAGGAGTAGAGGCACGGAGCCATGGCCCGTACGGGTAATCGGGAGTGAGATCAACAAAGTTCTCATCATAACGAAACAAGCACGCTCGGTCGGTATGATCACAATGACCGCAGAGATAGCAGAAACTGGATTAGTCGTTCATACGTGAAAGACAAAATTATATCCTTCCCCAACGGAGTGTTTACAGTAATGCAGCGGACAAGAGGCTTCTTCATAAGCATACCGACCCGAACTCGGATGAAATCAGTACTTCTTGCCCCTGGAGGACTACGAGGAAGAGAACGGAATATACCAATATTTGCCACCATAATAACCAATTCATCATTACGACAATTATGAGGAAGGCCATGAATTTGCACAAAGAAATCGCACCAATCCAAATTGACAGCTTTGGGATCAATCCCCTCCGGAATAGGATTGAGAATTATGGGGTATTTATCATAGTTCCATGGTGAACTTTCAAGGGCCCTTTGTATATCTAATTTGTGGTTAAATCTGAAAAGAAATATGTCATCCCCGAGTCTGGAATAGTTCCATTCCCATTACTGGATTCAAAGCCCTCGTGATTGAAGTTCGGAAGAGGTCATAGCGAACAGATCGTTTTGAGCACAGTTTTCCCACCAACGTCAGAGAAAAGTCATCATTATTAGAAACCCATGAAGACGACGGAATCTGCAGCCTCGCTGATTCTTTATAAGTGAGAGAAATAACTCTAGTACGGTTAATCAACTCCTCTTCAGAAACCTCCGTGCTCGTACTGGAGGAACTCGGGATATCCATAGTTACAGATGAGTGAGCCGGCACTGGAAGTCCACAACGCAAGCAAAGACCTGAAAGGGAGGAAAGAAAATATGAGAGAAGAAGAAGAAGAAGAAGAAGAAGAAGAAGAAGAAGAAGAAGAAGACTAGCAAAAATTACCAATTGAGAAAACGGAAAGTCAGGAACAGAGGAAAGCCTCGGCGATGACGTGCGGCGAACGGCGGTTGTCGAGACGGTTTCTGGCCAAATTAGCGAAAAAACTAGTTTTAGGGTTTGCAGCTCTCATAGGAGAGTGGGACTCTCATGGGAGAGTGGAATAACAAAATTACTTATTATATTTGTGACTTGATTTCTCAACAAAAGTAGTATTGATTTTAATAATACACATTTACTTTGTACTATAACAAGAATAATGGGCACAATGGCCGTGCCTTGCGCGGTTCCCCTTGTACAAGTTGGTGTATATTGCTTTCTCCTTATACTTTTCTAAAATTTTTGCATATATTATATCTTTATAAGTATTTTTTAGCTTTATCACTATTTTAATTTTGTGCCTTTTAAATTCTTATTGTGTCCATATACATCATTTTATAATTTGAGACATATAATTACCTATTTTAGTGACTTATATTTATTTGGGAGTTTGATTTATTCTTTTAATTTATATTTAAGGCATTTATTTATCATCTTTAAAACTTTCCGTGCAGTTTTTGCTAGAAAATAAATATTATATGTACATTTCAATCATAAGTAACTTTTAACGATCCAAAACAGTCACCAAACTTACTCATACTAATACCAACAATACAAGCCAGTGGATTAATATTAGAATATCAGAGTACAATCCCCAAACTGTAAAATTAATTCTGCTCCAATACTGCAGAAGCACAAGGTAGACTCGCAAAAATACCCAAGAACTTGAGCTAGTTGTCCTAACAAGAAGCATCTTACAGAGTAATAAAGGCCATCCATCTAGAGACAATTCCTGATAATACCAACATTAATCCACTTTATGATCTTTTCCAGATACATCGCCTTGCTGAACGCCGTCCCGCAACTGGATCAGGCGAAAAATAATGTTAAAAAGAATAAATAATTACAAAGCCCTATTCACTAAATTACACATAATTACGCAAACCACCCCTTGCACATGTTAAAGTATTAAAACTACCATATTGATAGAAAGATTGTTATGTACCTGCTGGAGGACTTTCTTCTGATACCTGTATCCCTGCAGCAAAAAATAGACAGAAACAGAAAACGTAATGAGAAAAAGTAATAAAGAATAATTTGAAGCCATGTTATCATGCTTGTATGAAAAACATATGATGCAATTTAACAATGTTACCTTGTCAGTGCCGTAAATATAATCACAGTATGTGAATACTGATGCAAAATTACTCTGACTTTGTCCACCTACGTAGTGATGGTAATCATGGTAATCTGGGCCACCGTAAAAAGGAATATACTTTGTCGGGCTCCAAGGGAAGTCGTAACTGCACGAATTATGATTTATAATGATTTCATGTAAAAAAGCAGCAAGAGTATTATTTATCAAAACATACGCTATTAAAAAGTTCACCGGATATATAATCCATATGAGATTTAGAGAAATTCAGAGAATACGGAAGATTATTTCCAGCAATTAATTAAAATGTGTATCATATTTCACTACAACCCACTAATGACATTTCATCAAGCAGAGATCAACTGTTAATTAGTTGTTGTTTAAAATTTTTTGGTTGTTTAGCAGTTCAGACAAAGCTCTTACTACCAGAAATTTCATCAAAGGTATCGTTTCACCTTCTCCAATAGATTGAAAAGATTAAGCTTTGATATGGTGTACATTGCAAGAGAAACTTTTATAATACTATAAAATGACTTGTATAACTTCTGAACTAAGGTCAAATGATTTCATTAAACTTCACTAGACATATCTAACCAATGCAGCATCTCCACATTTAATTTCATGAACAGTTTACTGATCTACCATAAATTATAAAATATAAAAATATTATGGCAGAGGGTGTCCAATCAAATAGGTCAAGAAATTCAAGATTGATATCTATGGACAAATAATCTCTTGGCGCCTTGGCGGTCGAGCACTTAAGACTTCCCTGCCTGGCTCTTATAGGAAAGAAAGAGAGATCATGAAAAAGCATGAGATCAAGTGGCTCTATAAGTAATAATACACTTTAGTAATTACTAATTAGACCTAAATGTACTAAACAAGAAGTAATTATGACAATGCATGCTAATAAATTATCAAATAGTTAACCCAAGAAAGAGAAGAAAAGCAATGTAGAAAGAGCCCTAAAGTTAATCCTTTTAATCCTTCTCCTCGTGCACTAAAGTCAATCCACCATTACTAACCTCATCCCACCAAATGCATTCACTTTTCCATCTGATCAATTGAAATCCCAAAAGCAAACAGTGGCGAATAAATCACGACTGTGGAGCCATCATTTGGTCAAATTACCAAAAGCAGGGGAAATTATTTAGAGAAAATGACACTAAATTCAAATCAAAGCTGGAAATTTGCATCAAACCGTAAAAGCAGGAAAGCATGTATGTAAGCATGCTAAGTGCATTACCCACTGTGAGTCTCAATAGCCTCAATCTGTCGCAAAGCAATCCACAACCAGAATGTGATCATATGACCTGGGACCATTGCGGGCCCCAGAAAAGACGGGATCCCGAGGATCAGAATCTCGGCCCAATGAGCATACGGTGCTGCAAACCCAATCGGAGCTGTGTACTCATGATGCACCTTGTGAATTTTCTCGTAACCCCACTTGCAATGCAGAAATCTATGGATCCAATAGTTTGTGTAGTCTTCAACAATGAAATAGACCCCCAATTGCAATACGATTTCCCACAATGAAGGCAGTGGTAAGCCTGTTCTTACGCCTATCATCTTCATTAAATACAGGAAAATACATATTTAGAAGAGCCGGAAAACAATTATTCAAGATTTATGGTTTTTAATGCAGTAAAGAGACATTATGGAATTAGAATACAAAAAGCTGCGAAAAAATAATCAAACAAGAAATTTGAGGTTTAAGGTTTCTTAAGATGTATACGACATGGGCAATGTAAAGATCGCAACTTTAATCAAAACCCATTACATAATTCGTATATAGAAAAATGTGGAAAGGATTGTCGAAACAGTTGATTAAACACGAAATTCACAAATTAATTCTAACGACATTGGAAGAATGAAATTGAAAACAAAAATTACCTTAACGGAGGGGTATGATACGAGTTGAAGGGGGCCAACGACTAGGAAAAACATGCGCATGACAGATTTGTAGCAGCGGAGAACATCGGAAAATGTGAGCTTGACTTTGGGTTGGATTTTGTAAGGCTCGACGGATTTCTTGAAGAAGGCTTCAAGAAAGAGATAGTAAAAGGGGAAAAGAGAGAAGATGGCGAAGAGGAAAACGATGTTATGGCAGTAGAGGAAATAGTCCGACTTCGCGGCGGAGTAATTGAACCAGATGGCCTCCGCCGCCGTCAGGGATCTGCCCATGGCGGCCTCCGCCGCTTCAATGGTTGTGTAAGGCAACATTTGGATGTGGGATGATGTGTGGAATAGTGGGGTTTTTGCTCTGTGACTGTGAATCTGTGTCTTCCTGAAATTGGGATTTTTGTGTGAGATGAGATTTGTCGTCACTTGTTGGGTAGGTTGCTCATGACATTTATTTATTGGATACATGCAAGAGAGAGAACATATTGTTGAGGTGGCGATGAGATGCACTCTCTTGCTTTTAATTATTTTTTTTAAATTTTTCAGAGTTTTCCCACCCAACTAATCTCCCGGGATAGCTGAAGGTGCTGCTGTCGGAACTTCTCCCAACATTTTTTACATCCACAAGGTTCGAGTGAAGGACTAAATATCTCAGGATAGCTGAAGGCGTTTATTGCGATGATTCCTCCCAACGTACTTTTTTACGTCCATAAGGTTCGAATACGAAATGTGAACTCAATCCCCTATCCACTTGAGTCAACTGACCGTTGGTATTGATTTATTTTCTCAATGAACCCTCTATGGTTTTTAAGCTTGTATTAGGGTTATTTATATTCCCCTTATTTATTTCTACGATAAAATTATATCTAGATCTTCTGTTAATTAGGTGTAAGTAGATTTGGGCTTTCATGGTTTAAAATTTTGTATTTTTATCTTTTATAACTTATGAGGAAGTTGAATTTTTTAAACTCACACAATTCAGCAATTTTGGGATATCTTTTAAGAAAAAAAATTAACCTATAACTTAAAAAAAAACAATTTAATGCATATTTTGGCTCAAACCATTAATACCCATTGGAAGACCCATCTGGACCCGCTTTTGTGGCAAATTTTTCGATAAACATGTATGCGGAGATTTGGGTGAATTTTTGAACAGGCATTAACGATTCATGTCAACATGTATATAAAATTATTTTTTATAAAATTATGAGTTAGATTAATGTGCTAAAATCATTAAATTTAGTGAGTTAGTATATCAAAAATATAATTTCTCCTATGATTTATTAATGGATTACAAATACCATCACTAGGAAATAAAATAATTTGTAATAAAATTTTGATGTGAACTACAGGAGTGATCTAACGACTACAATTCATTGGTTTAAAAATGTTAGTATTTTTATCTCTAATGATTTTTTTTCTTACCAATCCTTTTTAAATGGCTTCCAATTTAGGGGCGTCAAAATTAGACCCAACCCGAAAATCTGATTCGATCCACCTAACTAAAAATATAAGGTTGTGGTTGAGGATTGAGGGTCCGGGTCGAATCGGATCAGGTCCGAAAACAGCCCGAAGAGGAGAGAGATAAACATGTTGGGTTTGGGTCAATATGGATACTATATAAATTAGAAATCCCTAACCCTAAAAACATCATTCACTCCGCCGTTTCTGTCTCAAAGAGTCTATACTCACATTCTCACTCTAGATTTCCTACACAACTTTACGCTAAACTTTCAGGCTGCCTTTACGTTGAAAGTTGGGAAAACGAGAGTTAAAGGTTACCCGTAGTTTAAGGAAAAGATTATTTATCTATCTCATCTTATTGGTGTTTTTACTTTGAAGTTTAGTGATAATTATTTTTGCGGTTTTTTTACTATGAAAGGTAGAAAAATAATGGTTAATGCATGATTTTACTGAAATACTCATAACTTTTTCATTTTTTTTACCCATTTGAGGACAAAATGATACTTTTTCTAAACTCTTATCAATGGATATATAATATGTCCTCCCAATGAGGTATTATATATCCATCTTTTTCTACCAATAAACTTGGGGCTCCATGTAAAGGGGTGTAAAGTCAACCTTCAAAGTAAACACTAGTAATTGAGAGTTAAGTAGTATAACCCCCTTTTAGAGCGAACGTAAACGTAGCCTCACAACGACAACTTGCTCACCACCATCTTCGGCTCCACCACCGCCACCATCAACACTCCGACGCCTCCATCTCAACCGTCACCTACCGCCGCGCCTCCCTCTTCTTTAGCAGCAGCTCGCCTACCACCATCTCCGGCTCCACCACCACAACCATCAACACTCTGACACCACCATCTCAATCGCCACCTACCGGCGACGCCAAGTACGCCCCCTACCCCTCTCTCTCGGCCCTCTTTCTGTTTCTCCCTTTCTCTCTCGATCTCCCTATCTCACCCTCATTTTTTCTATGTCCAGATCTGCTTCCGCTACCGTCCGCCCATGCTACTTCTGCCACTGTCCGCCCTTGCTGCTTCCGCCACCGTCCAAATCTGCTTCCACCACCATCTATTTTTTTAATTTTTAATTTTTGTTTAATTTCTGTAATTTTTCCAGATCTGGTTTTAGCCTTCTAGATCAGTTTGGGGTCCTCATATGTATATATTTTTTTAAATTTTATTTAGGAATTTTCATATTTGCTAAATAAATTAGATGTTTATACAACTATAGTGAATGAAATATTGCAATACTGAGATCCGGTGTTTGTGCGAATTTTATGTTGGATTATGTTTTGTTATTCAGAGATTTGGTGTTTATATAATTATAGTTGTTTGTTTTGGAATTATACAATTATGTAATTTGGTTCAGGTCGGGTTTTGTCAGGTGGGTCGGGTTATCGGTTGCCCTGAAAAAATTTCAGGTCAATCCAAACCCACCCAAACCCAATAAAATCAGGTTAGGATTGAGCCATTCGGGTTCAGTTTCAGGTCGGGTTGGGTTCGGGTTGAAACTTTTTATGTTGTTTCCTTACATCAAAATCGATCCAAACCCACCCTGTAACACCCGAACGCGTGACGTCACATCCCCCGCACCGAAACCCCAACCCGGTTATGAAATGGAAGTCCATGCCCGAATTCGAATCACGGCGAAAGGGGACTCACACACACTCGCTATGCTAGGCGGGCTAACCCTTGAACCAATTAATAACAAGAAATAGAGTAAAATAAGGTAAAGCGGAAGCATATCATATAACATTCACAATGAGCCACGGGCTCCAAAATACATAATAATATCCACATAACCACGGCCTTCACAGCCTCAAGAAAAGAAAATGTGTTCGAGTCATAAATACATAACCAAAATGATACAATAACATGAGTGTGTGCGACCAAAATAAACTAACATGCTAGACACGTATGCAAGACTCTAGGACTTGTATCCCCATCTAGCACGAACGCACACCTGCAAGCAAAAGACTGAAACAAAACCGGGTTCAATCCAAAAGAGATTGGTGGGTATAAAAACAGGGATAATAAATATAATATCGCGGAATTTAAACACGTTCATGCACGTTATAATCCCAATTGAGGTTTGGAAAACAATTTTCCCAAGCGGGTAAGTAAGAAATCATCAACGGGATTATAACATTCAATTTCATTAACATTAGGTCATTCAAAGCCCGGCGAGTGGGCACGTGCAATCCAACCTCCTTCTCATGTGTGTCATTAGCATTCATTCGTTCATGCGTTATCATGCAATTAATTTCTTTTGTGCAAATTCATTCATTCATTCATTTCAATACATGTTTGGGCAATCCGAGTCACCGGCATTCCTGCACGTTCCTCCTTCTCCTGGTGATGGACGGGCTTGCAAGACCCGGCCATCCAATCATAATGGCTAGTGGGGTACATGAATCCCCAAAAGCCCGGCTAGCATTTCTTTGCCAAACCTCCTGGCAAAGTCCGTTTCGCCGTACATGCGTTGGAACTAGTGTGAGAGAACCACCGTCGGCCCTTGCCTTCCCGAATAGCCTCACACACTAAGTCCCCGGGAACAATCATGCAATATCTCGCCAAAACATTCGGTAGGGTTACAAAAAAACGGCTTATATTTGAAAACATTTACACGAAAATGACTCAATTACTATATATATATAGTTTTTGTTTAAAACTTTGCACATAAGGGATATATTGGGTCGATTTACCTAATATAAGAGAAACCCACCTTACACCAAAAGGATATAAAGGCAACGAAGAGCTAGAACTCGCCCTCTCCTCTGACAGAACCAGTATCTATGCAAAGAAAGTGAAGTGAAAGCATGAGGACCAAGTATGACGTACGGTAATGTCGTTAAAATGATATGAGATGCATATGAGGTCATGCAATGCAATCACTTAACATTCTCAATCCATTCCATTCATTCTCGATCAATCCATGCACAATTCATGACATATCAATCTCAATTTCATGCATGAAACGTAAAACACGTACATGAAATGTAAAGTATAACAAGTCAAGCTTCATGAACTCATATCAATGCAATACACGCTTATAAACATGATTAAAGCACTTAGGAATCATAATAGGGGAGGAAAAACATCATATAAGCGGAAAAAAATGCGAAAAGAAGCACAAAAATCGGCCATTGCAACTGTGAAGAACCAACGGCCGTTGGTTCTTCCTTCATAAATTTCCAACGGCCGTTGGTTCTATGCAGTAGCCATGGTTGCTACTGCATTAAACCAACGGCAGTTGGTTTTCCAAGAGAAAATCCCAACGGTCGTTGGAAGCCCTCAGACGCGAAAAGATGGCCAAAAACAGGGCACAACACACACACAACAATCCCAACACTTCTACCACCCCTTAAGGCATGAATCAACACCAAAATATGTATGAAAACACATCAATATATGCAAAGGAACAAGCTCAAACAAGCAAAGAGGCAAGAGATGGCATGAATCATGATTTTTCCAAAATTTCCGTACAAGAGCATTAATGGCAACTTATGATATGCTCAACCACCAAGTAGTACACCTTCATACAAGCATTTAGGAAGTTCATAGGATCATTTACCACACAATAAACTCAAAGGAAACTAAGGAAATAAGCATGATCACACAAAATGGCTCAAACCCTCATTTATGCACAAATATTCATATCTCAAGCATAACTCAAGCATAACATGTATACAATGGCTTAAAAGAAACAGGGAAAGATGCCATGAAAGAATCCACACTCACAAGTTCAAGAAAGCTAGGGATGAAGGTGATGTCTTGAGGTAGAAGAAGGTGAATAGTGCCAAATCCTTTCTCTTCTCTTGGGGGTCCGATTTCTTCAGCCTTGGGGGAGAGTGTGAGTGTGAAATTTGAAATGAAAAGGGTTAAGGTTGATGGGTTATAATGTGAGGGAGATATGGGTCCAAGTTTGGGTCCAATTGGATGTGTAATGAGAGAGATATGGACCTTGGAAGCGGGTAGGGTCTCTTTGGCGGGGAGGGATGTGGTGTTTGAGTTCCAGGTTGGTTTCGGGGTTCAAACGAGGTTCAAAACACATACCGATAAAGTATTCACGTTCATAACACATACAAGTAACACATACTCAAATTTCACAAAACCCAAAATTAAACACACAAGGCTTCGGCATGCAAACCTACGGGTCTTGTGCATATAGTTCATATAATGAATTCAAATTTCAACAAACCATACCAAACTCAAGAAAGGGGTTAGTATAATACGAAATAATTAATGTAAATACAAAAATAATATAAATTTAAATACGCAACTAATGCCACATAAGCTATACCTGTACGGATGAAAATCTGATGCGTTACAAATATCATGCCAAAACTAACCACAAAGCTCAACAAAGGCTCAAGATCAAAATGTGCATCAAATTCTCACAAAACCCACAAATGAAATATACCTTGAATGCAATGAAAGAATAGAGAGAAAGGGGATGGCTTCTTGGCTTGAATTCTTGAGTTGGAATGAAGAAAAATCACTTGGCTCCTTGGTTCTAGAATGGCTTGATCAATGAAGGAAGAAACAAGGGTTTGATTGCTCTTGGATTGGAAGAAATGAAGAATGAAGAATAAGTGTGTGTGGGAGTGTGTAAGTAACGGTTTGAGTGTGTGTACAAGAGTTGGAAATTGCAAAAAGGTCCTCGAAGAATTTAAAATGATGTAAAGTGGTATGCAAAGTATGAAATGTTACAAGTTGGTCATGAAATGAATGCACAAATAAAACTTGAAAATTATCAAATAAAAGCATATAATCACAAAGGAAGAAATACACAAGAAATACGCAACGAGGAAATTAAATACGCAAGAAAAATACAAAAAGGAATTTAATAAACCCCTAACTCTCAAAACCCTCGCGCGTGGCGCACGTACCTGTACGGACGAGAATCTGGTCCCTAGATTCATGGCCTGCCTGGGAACAACTCGGAATGGAACTTTCTCATATTCTCCTCCATTTTCCAAGTGGCTTCTTCGGTTCTGTCGCTTCTTGACAAAACCTTAACCAAAGGAATCCACCGATTTCTCAATTCTTGAAACTTCTTATCTAATATCTTAACCGGCTTCTGCGCAAAGGTCAAATCCGATTCAACCTCGGCTTCTTCAAGCGGAAGGATCTCAAAATCGTCGGGATAGTACTTCCTTAACTATGACACGTGGAAAATATTGTGAATCCCGGTTAATCTTGGAGGTAAGTCCAATCTATAGGCCACTTCACCAACCCATTCCAAAATCTCAAAAGGCCCTAAGAACCTCAGACTTAACTTCCCTCCTTGCCCAATCCTTGCAATTCCTTTGCGAGGAGACACTTTCAGAAATACACGATCGTATACTTCAAACTCCAAATCCTTTCTCCGACGATTCGCTTAACTTTTATGTCGATCTTGGGCTGTTTTCAAGCACTGTTTAATTATCTGAACTTTCTCAACTGCATCCTGAGTCGTTCTGAAAGCTTAGGCCTTCTCACATCCCTTTTCACTCCTTCTTGTTTCGTCCATCTTCACTATTCAAGATCGAAAAATAAACGCGATCGGCACCTTCAACCATAGAGAATCTCATACGAGGCGGCCTTAATTGAAGCTTGGTAGCTGTGTTGTAGGAAAACTCAATTAAATATAGATATTCATCCCACTTCGACTGAAAATCCAAAGCACAAGCCCGAAACATGTCTTCTAAATACTGAATCAGCCTCTCAGACTGTCCATCGGTCTGAGGATGGAAGGTCGTGCTGAAATTAAGCTTAGATTCCAAAGCTCCTTGAAGCTCTCACCACAACTTGGAAGTAAATCTCGGATCTCGGTCGGAAACTATGCTAAGAGGAACCCCGTGAAGTCTGACAACCTCTCTGTAGTACTTATCTGCTAACTTCTTCATACCATCTGACATCCGAACTGCAAGAAAATGCACTGACTTGGAGAACCGATCAACTATGAACCAAATTCCATCTACTCCGCCTTTACCCTTAGGCAAACCCATCACAAAATTCATGGTAACTTGTTGCCATTTCCATTCTAGGATCGGTAAAGGTTGCAACAAATCTCCAGGCTTCTGTTACTCGGCCTTCACCAATTGGCAAGTTTTGCAATGCTTCACAAACTCGGCCACATCCTTCTTCAAACCTCTCCACCAATAATATCCTTTCAAGTTCCGGTACATCTTTGTACCTTTCGGGTGGATTGAATAAGCCGATCTGTGAGCCTCCTCGAGAATCACCCATTTTAACTACTCGGGCACACAAATTCTAGTCTTGAATCTAAGCAAACCCATATCATCAAAACCAAACAGGCACTTCGGATCATCCTGCGCCTTCAACACCAATTTCTGAATCTCGAGATCTCTGTTGTAAATCGGGTTGTATCGTTATATTAGCCACACAAGCTCTAATTACCGTGGGCTCAATACTCTCTCCCGAATCCACTACCAAAATGGATACACTCACTTTCTTACTTAATGTGTCCGCGACCACGTTGGCTTTACCCGGATGGTAATGGATGGTATAATCATAATCCTCCAGAAACTCCATCCAATGCCTTTGCCTCCTATTCAAGTCCTTCTGCGTGAATAGATACTTGAGGCTCTTGTGGTCGGTGTAAATCTTGTAAGTTACCCCGTAAAGATAATGGCGCCACTTGCCCAAAGCGAATACCACTACAGCTAGCTCAAGGTCGTGGGTAGGATAATTCTGTTCGTGATCCTTTAATTTCCTTGAGGCGTAGGCAATCACACGACCATTTTGCATAAGAACACAACCCAAACCTTCCTTAGAAGCATCAGTGAAAACTGCAAATCCATCAGGACCCTCGGGTAGTGCTAACACCGAAGCTAAAGTCAACTTCTGTTTCAAAAACTGAAAACTAGCCTTACAATCTTCATCCCATTCAAACTTCACATCCTTCTTGGTTAATCGGGTCAACGGTGATGCATTCTTAGAGAAATCCTTTACGAACCTCCGGTAATAACCCGCTAGACCCAAGAAACTCCTTACTTCCGTGGTATTTTTTGGCTTCTCCCAATGAACTATGGCCCCAATCTTAGAAGGATCCACTTTGACTCCATTACCGGATATAATATGGCCCCAGAAACTCACCCGG
>JBBMKE010000002.1:5329476-5342925 GCA_037834125.1 Lippia alba | reverse complement strand
ACATCTCGGATTAGGGGAGTTCAAAACATGCAAATATAAAGTCTACCCTAACAGACAAATAAGCACATAAAGAAGTGGTGCCTATGAACAAAATCATTTCGTTTATTATTCAAATATTGATTGTGATTTTACAAAGAATAAGTAAAGCACTAACTGCTTTCAGAGCACTATTCCTAACACCACCATCTTTTGGACTCTCTTGAGGCCACTATCATGCGCCGATCCCCTTAAGGCGACCACCACCAATGACATGAAGTGTTCTTTAAATCTCATTCCACCCTTCTTGAAGCCTAGATCTGATTAAGATCTTATCAGTTTTCTTATTTCTCTTTCTATTTTTTTATTTGATAATTTTAGTTTATTCTTAATTTCTTATCTTTGATGTATATGATACATTGATCCATGCTTTATTGTTTTCTTATAATCTAGGGCAATTTACATTTGACTACCCTGCTATTTGGGGTAATTACAATGTAGTCCATCTGTTTTAAGAAATTACAATATAGTCTCTGTAATAACATTTTAATTTTTGACCTTAAGGGCTCTGACTACCCTGCTATTTGGGGTAATTACAACGTAGTCCACCTGTTTTCAAAAATTACAAAATAGTCCTTATAATAACATTTTATATGAGGTCCTTAACGAAAAGTGTGAAAATACTTTAATGTCCCTAACGATTTCCGTTGTTCTCATTTAAAAATAAAATAAAAATAAATAAATAATGCAATTGACCAATGACTATTATAAAAATATCCTTGGGGTATGAAATAGTAAAGGGTATTTTCGTAATCAGGGCCCAAAATCTCTAACGGAATGAGGGACTACAAGCGAAACATAAATTATAGGGACTATATTGTAATTTCTTGAAATAGATGGACTTCATTGTAATTACCCCAAATGCAGTTAGGGACTACTAACGGAACATAAACAACAGAGACTATATTGTAATTTCTTGAAACAGATGGACTACGTTGTAATTACCCCAAATTATAGGGTAGTCACATGTAAATCGCCCTATAACTTAATTAGTTAGTTTGTTACAAAAAAGCCTATGCTATGCCTTTTTAATACAATTCCATCCCTCAATTTAATAATAATAATAATAATAATAATAATAATAATAATAATAATAATAATAATAATAATAAGTGATCACGAGTCCCATGCACTAATCCTAATCACATCCTTTATATACATCACCAATCTTCCACAATTTTTCCCAGTTGCAGAACTAAGCCCACCATTATCATCCTCTCATCATTCCCAAAAGCAAGAAATCCATGGAACAACCACCTCATAATCCAAAACCACCTTCAAATTTCACCCCAGCCACCCTTTTCTCCGAGCTCAAAACCCAATGGCGCATCGCCGCCCCTCTGGCGGCCATGAACCTCACCTGGTTCGCCAAAATCGCCATCACCACCGCCTTCCTCGGCCGTCTCGGCGACCTCCCCCTCGCCGGCGCCACCCTCGGCTTCACCTTCGCCAACGTCACCGGCTTCTCCGTGCTCAACGGCCTCGCCGCCGCAATGGAGCCCATCTGTGGCCAGGCTTTTGGCGCCAAGAATTTCAAGCTCCTCCACAAAACCCTCGTCATGGCTACTCTTCTCCTCCTCGCTGCATCACTCCCTATTTCCATCCTCTGGCTCAATGTTGACAAAATCCTCATCAACTTCGGCCAACAGAGGGATATTTCAGCTGTTGCAAAGAAGTATCTGATATATCTCATCCCTGATTTGGTTATAACATCAGTTCTCTGCCCTCTGAAAGCTTACTTAAGCACACAGAGCATAACCGTCCCTATTATGCTCAGCTCAACCCTCGCAGTGGCGCTACACGTTCCGATCAACATTTTGCTGTCGCGGGCAAAAGGGCTCGAAGGAATTTCAATGGCGGTTTGGGTTTCGGATTTTGTCGTCGTGTTCTTGCTAGGGTTATACGTTTTCATTGCAGAACAGAGGAAAGGGGGGAAATGGAAAGAAGGGGGTTGGTGGGATCACACCATAGGTGAGTGGATTGTGCATGTAAAGCTTTGCGGGCCTTGTTGCCTCACAACATGCCTCGAATGGTGGTGCTACGAGATACTAGTCCTTCTCACGGGCCGTCTCGGAAATGCAAGACAATTGGTTGGAGTTCTGGCCATTGTCTTGAATTTTGACTACTTGTTGTACTCATTTATGCTGTCCATCGCGACGTGTGCCTCGGTTCGTGTGTCCAACGAGTTGGGTGCGAACCGGGCCGAGATGGCCTACCGGTCCGCTTATGTCTCTCTGAGTGCTGGAATATTATTGGGTTTTGTGGGTGGGTCTGCCATGGCGGCTGCACGGGGCGTCTGGGGCTCGTTGTATAGCCGGGATGCGGGGATTGTGAGAATGGTGAAAAGGATGATGGTTCTGATGGCGGTGGTGGAGGTGGTTAATTTTCCGTTGGCGGTTTGTGGGGGGATAGTGAGGGGTACGGCGAGGCCGTGGTTGGGAATGTATGCGAATATTTGTGGGTTTTATTTGTTGGCTCTGCCTTTGGCTGTGGTTTTAGGGTTTAGGTTGCATATGGGGTTGGGAGGGTTGTTGACGGGGTTCTTGGTTGGTGTTGTGGCTTGCTTGGTGTTGCTTGTGGTGTTTGTTTTGAAGATTAATTGGGATGACGAGTGCGATAAGGCGAAGATACTCACGAGGGGAGATGGCGGGGAGGAAAAGAACTTGAAAGGGTTGGATGGTATCGCGTTGTGAGGGGTTTAGTTCGGTTTCTTGTTTTATTTGGTAGTGTTTTAAAGTTGAAAAAGTAGTGTAGGTAAACATAAATGTTCGAATACAGATTGTTTGGATTTGGTCGAACGGAAATTGAGTTAGAATTTTTCTTGCGCAATGTTATGCTTGTGCAAGAAATTGATGTATATGTTCTTAAAAAAGAAAAGAAGTAATTGATATATGTATATGGTTTAAATACGAAAAGAAAAAAGAAAGAAAGAAAGAAAAAAAAGTAAAAAACTATCAATATGAAATATACTAAACAAAGTTAGATCCTAAAGCATCCTATAATTAACATGATGTTTTTGGCTTTGCTTCTAATTTCTAAGTTATTTTCGTAGATAAGTAAGTTTGTATGGTTTGTCAAACAAGTGAACTTAACTACTTTTTTTATATAATTTTTAACTCTCTTTTTTCCCAAAACACATCACTTTTAAAAATTTTAGTCTCTACTTTTGATTTCCAAAAATACCCTCCTACTGAAATATAAAATGCAGGAAAAAAGATCTAGTATCCCAACATACAGGGGACGCAAGTACTATGTATAATTAGTGAAAATTTTAAAAAGAACGATAAATTATATATTAAGTATAATACATTTATTTTTTTAATTTGTTAGGATCGGTTGAATGGGAACATTTTTAACGATGGAAAATCCATATCAAGATAGTTTAATTCATGATACTATTGGATTAAAAGATGGAGTCGCATGCAGCATAGATATCAACCCACTCATTAGGAAAATGATTGGTGAGTTTTAATGGGATCCCAACCAAATGCTTTAAAATTAGAGGACCAAGTCTTCATCACAAAAATGATGAGGACAAAATGGAAATCCAGCAAGGAATCCTTTATATTAAGAAGCATGAGTGATTAATTAAACATATCATTCTGGAACGTTGTGGGTGATTACTCATCATTCCTCAGCGTGGGTCTCCATTTCCAGCCTAATCTTTTGCAGTAAAGACTTTAGAGGAAAAAGATGAAGCTTATTATTTTATTGACAAATCAACAAACACACTCGACATGAAATAAGCCCCAAAATATATATTAGTTGAATGTTTACAGAAAAAAATTGAGAATTACGTTTAATTTACTAAACTAACTCTAAAATTGTGTTGGAGTGAGAAAAAGAGAACACCAAGAAATCAAAATTATTACTATTTTGATGTACTCTCTCTTAATATAATAGTATAGATAATAGTGAGTAATGAATCCTACATAAGGGGGCATATGTGAGCTACGTGATGTTTCTATCTAAAAACTAACGATTACACTAAAATTGCATAAATAAAAATATTTGTATACACAACTTTTCAATTTATGGTACCAAAAATGCATTTTTCCTTCTAATTTTACAATATATTTAATCAAGTTTAATGTAAATCCACCTTATATATTTATTTTCTCTCCCTCACTTTTAGCCTAATTTTTAAAAAAATTTACAATTATACTCTAAGTTCTTTAATCAATACCGAACCTTTTTGGGTTGTTCTATATTTCTTTCTTTCAGTTTGAGTCGAATTAAATCATTTTGATGTAAATTTTTTCATATTAATAATAACTATATTTTTAAAATTTTAAATATAAAATCTTTAATTAAATTAGCATAACCTTAAATTACTTATACAACATAATAAATACCGAATTGATAGTGTAAGGTCAATCTAATATTATAATTTAATTTTACTCCATTTCTATTCTACCCATACCCACCAAATACCTCTATTTTCATAAGGTACATCATAAATGTATTAGTGAGGTTCCCACCCATTGCATTCAAGAATTTTTGTGCGTAACAAAAAAAAAAAATTTGTTATTGATTGGTTATATTTAGATATGTTACCTTTTCCTTTATAGATTGTGGGGGAAAAAAATGGAGAAGAAATTTACGTACTTCTCAAGCAATTTCAAATGACGACAAGACACAGAAAACAGATTGAGACAACCACACATTTCTTGTATTATGTCTTAATTTTCATTGAAGTTCTTAATACACTAACTCAATTGTTTTCGATTTTCGATCCATGATGCAGAGATATAAATACGATACAATATAGATACAATAACATAAATTTTATCTTGAATTTTTTTAATAATGTACAAATATAAAATCGATACTATACAGATACGACAACATAAATTTTGTCTTGAATTTTTTTATAAGAGAAGTATTTAGACATATCGATGAAAATATCAAATACCATACAATAAAATAATATGTCTAAATGTGTATGTATGTAGCTCATTTTCAATGTCATATGGGAGAAAAGATGTATAGGATGTCCAAAAGTAGAGGCATTATGACTTCTGCAGGCATTTATCTTCAATTGTTGTATGTATATCACTAATGGTTGGACAATATAGGGCACTATGTTTCCCTTGACACGATAACTGTAAATATATTTACGGGAAATTAAATTGTCTTTTTAAAGTTAATCTATATTAGTATTAAACTCGTGCATTATTTTCAGTCTATTAAAAAGGTTAGATGACATTTCTTGTAAAAGGGCTTGATCGGTCGTTTTATGCTTTATCCTCCTTTGTGGTGAAGATATATCCTGATTTTCACATTAATATAAAAATAAAAAATTTCCTATCAGAAATTAATTCAAATAATTAATCGATTTATTCTCCTACCTAAAAATAACCCGAGTTCGAATTCCACTTAAAAATATATTTTAACAATATGTATAATATCGAAAAACCTTTTGATAGAATTAATTTACAAATATTTTATGATTCCGTTGTGTTTAATCAAACAAGTTAGCGATAAAAAAATAAACCGCCTCCATTTCCTTGCGCCACCATATATAACAATACAAGCACCACACAGTATGGATACGATGATATAATTTTTTTTTAATTTGCCGTGCGAAGTGCCAAACACATCACATGACTAAAATAATACTATTAAAAATATCCGTGGCTCGAAAACTGCAATCAACCCACCCCCTGGTAAACACCTCTTGGCATTCACTTACATCAGGAAACAGCAAAGCTCAAAGATCATTGGAATAATATAATATAATGATACAGTCTAAGATTGGAGTTGATTCCAATGTACAAGTTCATGTAAAGAAAGAATTTTTCTGTGTTTCTTTCCCTCAAAAGTGAAAACTTTGCTATCATCCTAAACAGAACAGGCACTATGGCATTCCGATCACAACCAACAAGGATTTAACCAAGACCTTTGTTGGTATCATAACTTACATTTTCCTCTAAAGCAGGAGGCCTTAGAATTTTATCGATTATACCGTAATCAAGGGCCTCCTGAGAAGTAAAATGCTTCGCTCGACTCAAATCTCTGTGAATCTGCATTAAGTCCAGCATTTTAACAATTAAAGGTGACAATTACTCTTTACCACAAGTGTAAAAAAGGGATTACCTTTTCAATGGGCTGACCGGTTTTCTTAGCCAATTCGTTGAAAAGATAGTCTCTAATCCTTAGAAGCTCATCAGCCTCGTTACGAATGTGATCAGCCTGTGAGAAGATGTCACAGATATTAAAAGAAAATGAAAGGGATAATTACATTAATTGCACTGACATATCCTGAGGTATGGCCTGATTACACAAATTTACCCTCAGGTTTGAGATATTACAGAAATATCCCCTGGACTCTAACCACCTGCTGTTAGAAAACCCCAAAGCGAACACTCACTTGCCCGTTATGACCATGTTATTACTGTTCAAAAATAACCTCAACAAATAAATGCCAAGCAAAATAACGTTTTCAAAGAAATTTTGAGATAACGTCGCCAAAATACACTCATCCACTTAACTAAAGTGATATAAAATCTCTCTAACAAGAAGTTTTCGTAATCTCCTAGTCATCAGTGTAATTAGGTCATACCTTATTGAATGTCAGTGCAATTATCAAAAAAAAAAAAAGAAGAAGAAAGAAAGAAAGAAAGAAAGGGTTTCTATAGAGTAGAAGAACTCATCAAACCTGACCACGAGCTGCTCCAGCTGGAGACTGTAATCCAACTCTTGAAAGAGGCATCCCACCACGAATACCCTTTACAAAAACGGATCGAGAGTTCATTAACCAAATTAGAAAATATTTTTTCAAGTTGAGATGGACGACTCCTTATTATGTTTACTATATCTAGGAAATATACCTTTTGCCCTGCTGCAAGGATAAAACCTGCCATATCGTAGGCAAAGGCCAAATTGACAGTACCCACAGGAGTTTGCAAGCTTTGCATCGTATCATAGATAGACATGCAAGGAGTAAGCTGGAATGTCATCAAAACTTTTATCACAATAACATAAGGATCTAAGACTGTTAAAAGGAGAAAAAACTAACGTGTCAAGTTTGTAAAAGATAAAGAACGTACATCTCCTCCAGGGGAACTCAGGTAAATAAATATTTTTTCTGAGGAAGAAACGGTATCCAAGTACAACATTGTAGCAAGAACTGTGTTGCTGTACTCTTCATTAACGTATTTCCCCATATATATAACACGTTCGCGGTACTGCATTTAGAAGTGTTCAATCAATTCCACAAGCTTCAAGAAAAAGATACTGGAACGCCTATTTCCCCTAATGTAATTTTGTGGGCGGTAATCAGTGGCAGAGGCAAGGGGATGGGGCAGTCGCCCCCTCCTCAACTTTTATGTGACCCACCATTTGCATGAATTGATAACAATAACAATTAGCCCCCCACCCACCCACACACACACAAAAAAAAAAAAAAAAACTTTTTAATTAAGTGTTTTAGCATGTGCACCATACAGCCGTAATTGTAATTCAAAAAATTGGTCCATTCTCGTTTAATGCAGTAAAATAGTGAAGAAATACTTACAAGAGCATTCCACAAATCAATCAATTGCCAAGTTCCCTCAACGTTGTTTCTGTAAGGAACTCTAGGTGTTCCAAGAGGCATCATGGTAATACGGCTTCGTGCTGGATGACTGTTTTTTGATCTGGAAGGGGAAACACAGCAGTCTTCATAATTCGCAATAATCAAGAACACAAATATCCTTAGAAACGAAGCCATTCAAGTCAAATTTTCAACTCAGAAATGCATGCCCCCGAGTAGGAGCAACCATTTAAGTCTAATCAGTAAACTTCATTATCACCAATAATCATGCAATATTAAGGAAATTTGTGCAATAGCTTTGTCATTCTTAAAACGAATGGCCATGACTTACAAATCCAGCAAGACTCAGAATTCAGAAGGCCAGATCACAAATAAAGTGCGCAAAAAGATGCAACTCAAATCGAAAAACGAGAAATTACTAATTCATCCAAATGCCCTCATTGCAGTGTATCATACATATGTTAAAGATGACACTGAAACACACAGTTCCAAATTGGCAATCCAAATGAGAAGCAGAACCTAAACACTAATACCAGAAATTTTCCTACCTGTAGTTAATGCTTTCGTAAGCCTTAGAGAAAAATTGCACATTCGAACTGGGCTTCGCACCTAAACAATCTGTTGCAATTTCAAAATAAGGGAAAAGGGTTCAAAACTAACACTACCTGAAGCCGACATGTACAATAATTTCAAGAAATTAAATTTAACCCATGAGAGGGATGCTATAAGAGCAACAAACTTGTAGAGTGAGCTCTTATCCCCAGAGAGATTTTCCTCGGACAGCTGCAAATGGTACAAATTGACAAATTAGGGTTAGTAAAATTTTGCTTTTTCCCTAAAAAAATCTTCAAAATGGAGAAAATTAAAACAAAGACGAAGAAGACGCACCTGAGCGAAGCCCGTGAATATTCAATCTTGGAAGGTAGAAACGAGGTTGGAGAGACCGCCATTGTTGAGATAATGGAGAACTGAGAGTATAATTTTGCGTTTAATTTGGATAGGGTTACGAAGGAGGAGAAGCGGATGGAAACGAGCCGAGCCCTGTTCGATTTCCTCAAATTCGAGCCACTGTGCTCGAAACCAAACTCCAATACGAGCCTATACGAACTCAAGATGATTTTCGTATGTATTTTCTGAAAAAAGTACTGAAAATAAATATAAATACTTATATAAAAGAATCTCAATAATAATTTATCACCTTAAAAAAAATTAAAAAATTATTTCACAAATATTTAATTCTAAAAGAGCTCATCGTGGACTTTGATCCATTTTTTGGCACTCTTACGAGTCTTAAGCATACGAGTTTTTTTTCTTTTTTCATTGTTTTATTGGGGTACATAATTCTAATTTATTTTATTGACTGAAGGCTAGAATATACGTACAAAAATATTTTAAGAATATTTTTATATTTATTTATTTTTATTTCAAATTTTGAAGATTCCGGAAATAAATAATAAATTCAACAATTTTGTCCTTTAGGGTTAATACAATTTACTCCGTTAGTTTTCTGTACTAAGTACTAATAGCTATTTAATAAGTCTAATTGATACATCATTTAACATAATTAATCAATTAAATTGTTTTTTCTTCGCTCTTCCCTCTGTCATCTTCCTTTTATCTTTTCTCTTTATTTCTCATTTTGCCCGAAAAAAATTCATATTTATCTATGTATTTTTAATATAAATTTAAAATAATCCTCATATTTCTAATTTAATTTAAAACCATCCTTATAGTCATTTTCCTCCCACAATTTCTAACTTAAATAATTATATAGACTAAAATACTCTTAAATTAAAATTTATCTATTTAAATATTGATGGTGTCCAGATCTAGCAAATATAAATAAGTAAATAATGGTGCGTTATACCTGAGATATAAATAAGGGTGTGTTTATAGCTGAGTCCAAAGTTCACTTTCAAAGTGTTTTTATGTGCAATTTAACTTGTAGACTATTCATATTTTCCTAAAAGTAACTGATATTTCTAAAGAAATAAAAAGACCACCAAACATGAACTTGGATGATGAGATACTGTGTTATAAACTAATATATACAAGTATTTTTATGTAATAGAAATTTTAAAGCATTATTCAATTACACGATATTTTCATTTTGCAAAATCATTCTGCAGAATTACTGGCTTCAAACCTTCAACATTTCCAAATTACAACGAAATTGACCTTCACAACAACTCAAGAAAAACAGCATCCTCTTCTCAAGCAACTTAACATGTTTACTTGAGTTACAACTACATTAAGAATGTCTGAGATGCTTTGAAGAGAGAGAACTATGCGGGCTTCTCGTACGTATTCTGTTCTCTAAAAGTAGCAATCGCACTTCTGATCATTCCAGCCACATCCGAGCGCACAAAAAGATGAGTGTGATCGAGGACATGTATAATGAACTTCTGTGACTGAGGAAGTGACTCGTTCATGTTCACTATGAACTGGGCCATGGGAATATCACTGCAAAGAAGAACACGGCATGGGAAGTATTGGAAACCATCATTATTAAGAGTAAGTTTTTCGAGTTGAAATGGTATATCTTACCATGAAATGTATAATCCTTTGATGGCGTTCACCATGTTTAATAATCTCCTTGATCTGCAACAGAAAATTATAATCTTACGTGAATCCTGAGGGAAGACAACCAGAATTAGTTTCGGCACTGATAGCACAATTGCATATATGAACATCATCTTAATACGGAACAAAAGATATCTAATCGAATATGATATTTTTCCAAGCTTCAAAATGCACCAACATTCAAACCAACATAGAATACATAAAAATTAACAAATGCACTTTCAGATAATACATAATTACAAAATACTTCCCGAATCAAAGGTTCACATTACATCTGGGGATCGATACATTTTGATGATATCATCTCTAATTTTTATAAGTGCCCTATTTTACCTTAAGACACTTACTAATCGATACTGAATTTAAATTTATGACTATAATAGCATGCATTCTGCAAGAACCTGAGGGCATGATGTAGTTTCTCAAACCTCAGAGGAAGTTTTTGTCATTAGACCAAACCTCATGGTACGCCAGTAAATTACCCCTTTTAAGTTATTTCTTAGAATCTCTCTTCAAATTAAGAGATTATCTCCTGACAATACAAAGAACATTAGTTTTCCCTCGTTTGTGTAGATCTTTTTTCCTTTCCCTTTTGTCTTCTGTCACACACTATGGATTAACCTAATGAATCCACCAAAAAGTTATACTACAACCAGAAGAGGAAAAGACAGAGAAAATCATGAATTAGTTCATATGCAGCAAGGTATTGAACAAACGAACCAGAGAGCCATGTAATATGTATACGTACATGTCTCTATCGTTACAATGAGCTGTGAACAATTATACGACAAGGATTTGGCGAGGAGAATAATAGAAAATCAAGTCATTATCTAAATATGCACTCATGCCAATCATCTTTAACCAAATCCATGAAATATGTTCCATTGCAACCGAAGTTCCACAAAAACAATCATCAAACATCTTGTGTTTCGCTAAATCAGAATGTCACTTTGCAGGAAAGAGAAC
The DNA here is from genome assembly GCA_037834125.1 of Lippia alba. NCBI lineage: Eukaryota > Viridiplantae > Streptophyta > Magnoliopsida > Lamiales > Verbenaceae > Lippia > Lippia alba. The sequence goes on along the minus strand of JBBMKE010000002.1, from coordinate 5,331,803 downwards.
CTCAAAAGGTACTAGTCTGAGCTCTTTTTGAGTAATTAAAACCACAATAGAACCATGCAAATTTGATTACATGTATAGGAAGAACCTAAAGAACTCAAACATACATCTTGTCCGAAAGGATGGATGCATAAATTCAATACAAGCATTAGAACTAATGACGCGATTCGCTTTCAATTTAAGCAAAATATTGCAGCTATGATGATTTATAAAACGATCGATTATCCCGATCAACGATTCCATAATCGTAATCAACATTCAATTGAGATGCTTGCACTCAAGAGCATACTTGATAAACAGATATAAAGTTAAGCCTTAGGAGAACATTCAAATTAACTGGGACTAAGATGTGATACAATTGAGGGAATATTTGCCATTCTTTTCAACAACAATCTACCCATTCTCTGCCACTATAGAGCATAAATCTGCAGAGAATCAGAAAGGAATCAAACGTTTCTCGAGGCTAATCGCACTACAAACCCTACCCACACTAGTCAAATTTGTTTAGCACAGATCTTAATCGTCTCAAACCCATTTCATCATCAAATCAATTGAGTTCAAACAGCAAAAAAAATCAACCGAACATACAAAAAAATTCCAGTCATCACATCGATATAATCATTGAAATCAGAAAAAAGAAGAGAAAAATCAACACAAAAGAGGGAGAAATGTTAAAGAAATTGGCAAAATCAAGAATGTTACTTGAGAGGCAACAAGCAAAAACTACAAAAGCCCACCTGAAATATTTAGCGGCGTGCAGAAGTTGATGTTGAAGGGGAGTCGCCGCGGAGAGAGCGGCGGCCAATAAGAGTAGATCTCCACGCGAGCAGCGGCGGCCGATTAAAGAAGAAAGGAAACGCAGCAGCTGAGTACCGCGGTGGCGGTATGGTGGCGGAGCGACGAGTGGTGGCTGTATTGGTGGTGGGTACCGGCGTGTTTGAAGACTTTAGAACTCAGTTTCGTGGATATATTTTTTGGAGCAAATTGCTTATTTAGTCCCATAATATAAGGTCTTTCTCATTTTGGTTCCATGATTTTGAAAAGTAATTTTTTTAGTCTCATAATATATATTTTTTGTTTTTTTAAAAACTTCCATCCATTTCTTTAATGGATTGTCACGTCACACATTGCCGTTACTCCCATAGGAATAAATTACATTTTTTATCTCATACTATATGGTCATTTTTACTTTCGGTCTCATACTTTTTAAAATTATCAATTTTAGTCTCATATAATTTAATTTTTCTCATTTTTAGGACTTTTGTCGGATGATATTTACTTTTCGAAAAATAATGTTAAAAAAATTAAATTTGCAATTTGTGTTCTATGAATTTTGTTTTTTTTTTCCATTAAAATAGATGATAGATTTTATTTGGATAACATAGATGATATCTTGCTACTCTATATTAAATTTTTTCAGAGTAACAATAATAATAATAATTATTATTATTATTATATACTTGTATTTTATAATAATACTAGTGATTCTGCACACTCTATGTATATGCAAATAAAAATTTAAGATATTAAACACATAACTGATAAAATATGTGAATAATATTTAAAATGGATATTCTACACACTCTAGGTGGCTTTCGTTATGCGTTTATACTTTGTAGATGTTCATTTGATTTTTATTGGATGAGGTCGGGGCCACATTTAAAACCAACGAGTCACCTTGGACCAATTTTTATTTTGTATTAGGAATATTATATGGTATAATATATCATTATGAGAAAATAAATTTGAACTCAGGTCTAAAAAAAATAATAATAATAAACTCTTTTTTTTTTAGAACAGAGGCGCAACAAAGGCGCCAAAAAACCAGCCTATTACAGCAACAACAAAACAACAGAAGGAAAGCACAAAGAATAGCAGGTAGTACCCTTATTAATTGGTTTGAAGGCGTTGGGCACCATCAGGTAAATTATCAGTTCTTTCTTGAGCAGAGGAAGCATTATGTGCAAGCCAATGAGCTACCATGTTACCCGTCCTTCAAACATAAGAGAAAGGGAATAGGAATACTTGCACGAAGGTTACGAACATCCGAAACAATATTTCCTGAATCCGAGCAATCATTACTTGAGTCCGTAATCTTGTTAATAACGTTCAAGCAATCACCTTCGAAAATGACCTACATCCAACCCATTCGGCAAGCTAACTCAACTGCAACTCGGGCAACCATACTTTCAACAATCTCTGCACTAAAGTGGCCATGAAAACGGACAGAAAGCCAACCAACACAAACACAATTTGAGTCACGAGTCACCACTCCAACACCCACCTCTCCCGAGTTAGCAAAGGTCGCACCATCAAAATTGATTTTAAAA
>JBBMKE010000002.1:5298435-5310307 GCA_037834125.1 Lippia alba | reverse complement strand
GATATCTAGACTACCAAAATATCTATACTTAGATTATTCTAGAAATATAATCCAAAAAATCAACTTTAATTTTAACACATCCGTCTTCTGATTGATTTCATTTCTTTCGTTGTTCATGGATCCAACAACACAACTCGTTTCTTGTACTCGATAGGTACTTTACACCATCAACAAACATCAAAGTGCTCTTCTGACCTTGTATAGTCAAAAAGGAAACGAGCAAGATTAGTCTTACCAATTCCAGCAATCCCGACTATCGAGACAATCCCCAGCTCCTCAGATCCCGCCAGCAACCGAATCCCTATCTGAACCCAATCTTTCCTGCGTCCCATTAGTTGATGCCAGGTTGCAGGCTTTATTTCATCAGACGTTTTCCATACGGAGTTGCTTATCTTTGGTGATTGAACTCCTCCGACTTGGTCATTTACACTATCGAATTAATGCTTTGGATTAAACTCTCCAGCTCACTGCAGAAGCTTTGGTTGCTAATTTCAGCTTGAGAAACGACTTGAGCCGACAGCATGTGGGAGTCGATGAAGTCTTCGGTTTCATAAATTGCATCTCGGATTCGGATTTCGAATTCTCTGTCAACATTTCTGTTATCATCGAGAAACAGTTGCAAGCTGTAGACTCCACGGTCGAGATCTCTGATATGTTGGTCGCCAATTTCAGAAATGAATTGAGCCAAGTAGGAGTCGATGACGCCTTTGATTCGAGAAATTGCATCTGGAATTTGGATTTGTCCAAGAAAACGTTGCAAGACTCGAAAGCATAGAGCTGTGATTTGCTGAAAGGAGAGAGCACCGGCGTCGGTGGTGACTCCCCAACACAGAACCGTAATGTGAGTATTTTCTTTTTGTTTCTTTTCCAAGTAATTCAGTCAATAAAATTTATGTCTTAAAATACATTTATTTTCTTTGTATCTCTAAACCATCGCTAATTAATTCTGCATTTTTCAGATTCATGGGATCTTGAACGTAGCAAGCTGGGGAATCCTATTCCCCGCGGGAATTATCATCGCACGATACATGAAGACGTTCCCCTCCGCCGACCCAGCATGGTTTTATCTCCACATCACTTGTCAGCTCTCCGCCTACACCATCGGCGTCGCGGGTTTCGCCACCGGCATGAGGCTCGGCTCTCAATCGAAGGGCGTCGAATACGCTTCGCACCGCTGCATCGGAATCACCCTCTTCTCCCTCGCCACCGTGCAGCTATTCGCCCTGTGTTTGAGGCCCCGAAAGGACCACAAATACAGAATCTATTGGAACATTTACCATCACAGCTTTGGCTACTCGATCCTCGTCCTCGGCATCGTTAACGTCTTCAAAGGTTTGGACATACTAAAGCCTGAGGCGATGTGGAAGAATGCTTATATTGGTGCCGTATCAGTGTTGGCTGGAATTGCTCTGTTCTTGGAGACTATTACTTGGATTATGGTTGTTAGGAGGAAGAAGATGATGATTAGTTCTTGTTCAACCAAGGCCATTTCAGACGAACTAGTTTAAGAAGTGAGAAAGTAATTTGTTATACACCACTCCCATAATTTCATTCTTTTTTTTCCATTTAGACTTTAGAGTAAGATTGCCTTAGAATAATTCTATATTTGATTACCTGTATCACTCATATAGACACCGTCAACGTGAAATTGGAAATGTGAAGCCGTGTTATTTATATGATGTACAGAAAAGGATATTTTAATTTAATTATTTATCTGGTGGGATTTGATTTGTCATCTCTATTTACATAATTTATTTGAAATTCCAGGGTCAAATTTGCTGCTCTTCATTATTTATTTGTATTTTTAAAATTTAATAAATAGACACAGAATATTATTAATATAATTCTTTTTTATTATTATTTTTAATTTGATAAATAAACATGATAAATTGTATATGTTTGGAATAAATATAGCTTTTCCTGTACTAATATTTTCTATTTATATTTTAATATAGTAAAATATTATATATTTATTAATTTATAGACATTCAATGGTAAAATGTTACATATTTATTATTATTAAATGTTACATTTAATATAGTAAATTGTTGTATAATCATAAATATAGTAAAGTGTACCAATTCTTTTTATTTTTATATATTTGTCTCCAAAAGAATTCAAATATTTTAAAAAAAAAAAAAAAGGAAACGGAAACAAAAAGGCTAATATCAATCATCTTGTAACAAAAAAAGGAAAAGGAAACAACAAGAATTTCCCAATTGTGTGTATGTCTTTTTCTTTGTCGGTATGATCACGTGTCCAATATAGTAGTATGTACGTCATCCTGTAATTTAAGAAGAAACATGGATTTTGATAAAGTCAAACGTTGATTTGCACGACTAAAATATAGTCTTAGGCTTCGTTTACTTCAAATTTTAGCAATCCATTGATTAGAATTTGGGCAAATTCCGTGTCTTTACTTCAACTTTAGTTGGTTTCCTAGTTTGGGTTGTATGTTGATGCCTTTACTTTTCATGTTAGTGGGCAATGGTTTGTGCGGAATTTGGGATGATGTAAATACCCTTTCATAAAATTGGTTACAATCGAAGGTTTGTTTTCCCCAATCCCACTTTACTTCCTGCACATTACACAGTAGCTGCACTTTTGGGTTTTTCTCTACCACCGAAGCGGTCGGGCTTCTTCGTTCTCTCAGTAAGGTGATCATCGGTCTTTTTAAGATTCATGAAGGGCTCTCCTTTTTTAAGCCAGTATTTTTCATTGGATCAATGAAAAAACTTAATGCACCTTCTCTCTGCCCGTTTCTCATGTATCTTGTGATCATCGATGTCCATGATATAAGATTCTTCTGAGGCCCATGTCGGAACACGAGTTCTGCCTTTTCAAGATTGCCCAACTTCATAAAAGCATCAATAATTGCATTCCTTGAAACATTGTTAAACATAGAGCATACAACCACTTTGGAGTTCTACCTCGAGCACTTCATTTTCATCTCCAAATTTAATATAGAAACTAAGAACTGAAGTGTTGACCTCAACTGCAGAATTCCAGCCACTTTGGATGATAAAACCATGCAGCATACAACCCCAGAATGGTTCTGTCATTTCAGCACAAGCATTCATGACCGAACTTAAAATCCACTGGTCCGGGCGCAAGAATCCTCCAACATCTTCTTAAACAAATCCAAACACGTTTCAACTTTGGCCCATTTCGCGAAACCAGCAATGATAGTATTCCACACTACAAATCTACAATGCCTCTTCTAGGCATATCCGAAAAAAACACTACGTGAAACATCAAGAAGACCAACATTCAAATAAGCAAACAATAGCAAACCCCACAAAACTTCATTCTTAAATTCCACCTCCTCAAACACACTACTCTCATCTTGAGCACTTAGGCACTTCCCATACATATCAGTAAGCGCATTATTCACAGGCAAGAACGAATTCCAACCCGAAACAATAATGAGTGCATGAAGCCGGCGCCTGGATTACACATCCTGTAACCCCACACAAGCACTCAATTTAAATAGCTGAGTCTCATTGTGGTGAACAATGAGAGAGCTTCTTGGTGGCAGCCCAGATGAGAATATCCGCTGATCATAGCGTTCCAAGCGACTGTATCTCTATGGGGCATTTTGTCGAACAGGTTGCGAGCAGACAGTATATTCGCTGATTTAGAAAGGACTGCAATTTTGGAAGTGATTTCGACCAAATTAGAACGGATTGGAACGAAATGGGACGGCTACAATGGATGAAATCCATAAACATGTCTGGGTAATTGTTGGGTTTTGTAGTCCTTGAGGAGAGGGAAAAAGGAGAAGGAAAACCCTCCATTTTTGCAAGGTATTTAGGGTCTTTCTTGTAATTTTTATTCGACATCGAGGGCCATATGAATAATTTCAGCTAATCCATCAGAAATGGGTTATATAACCACAGATTTTTCACCTGGGTATATAAAACACCCTTTTCTCCATCCGTACCGGGGACAGGGGGGGAATTGTAACCTTTCAAAGTAAAAATGGGGGCATAAAATCGGTAACTCATCCTTTTCTTCCATAATAAATGAAGCCTTATTTTTTTATTTTCAATCAATATAAGGCTTAATAATTAATTATTTAATTGTGTTTTTAAAAAAAAATTAGTCTGAAACTTCCATAAAATTTTCGCACATATTAATCCAACATTTGTACTTGACACTTTCGGAAAAAAAATATATATTTAACGATTTATCTACGTAATTTATTATTTCATTTGTTGTCCCACAAAATGTTTAATATAGTATTCAAAATTTAATGTTATACTTTAGTTAAAAATGACTATGACCGTCTTCTGAATATTTGCTCAAATTTACTTTTCGACGAGTGAGAATAAAGATATATGACTGATAAATTAGGATTTTAATGAATAGAATTTTATACCCATCTTAATTGGAAGTAATTTCTCATTTATTATTATCCTTGAGCACTGCTGATATAAGATATATTCCTTCAAACTTGAAGTAAGTATAAGATATTTAATATTTCATTATAACAATATTAGAAATTAGAATTGCTCCTATCTTTTTATCACATTTGGGTGCATAAAATAACAGTCTAAACTGGTTATAAATAAGTATATACATTCCATTTTTATTATTATTAACTTAATTAAAAACAGTAAATGCAATAAAAGATTTGACACGAGTTTAATTAGGTGTTGGAACCCAAAATAAAAAAAAATAGTAAAAAAGAGAAAACAAAAACTGGCGTGTTGGAACCACTTGCAATCCTAATTAATTAATTTTCCTTATAATTATGAGCTCTGTATCCACCTCATGTCTAAAGAATGGTAAATAAACCATTCTTTTCCAATGACGGACCCTATATAAACCAGTTCTATCCGTTATAATGAACGAATATTTAACCACTTGTCTCAGCGAGAGTCAAGGGATACACATATAGCTATGTAAAGACTATAGCATCTTTTGCATCCGTAAATAAATAGATTACGAGTTCGATTTTCATCGGAGAATTAATAACTTGGTTACGGATTTGATAGTTGAAGATTCAGCAACGAATCTATCTCCATGGCATTCTCGGACTCCGTTGTTTCCAAGCATTTAAGAGAAATCTCGAGGATAAATTCCTGGCAAGACTCCAGCTTCCGGCCCCACCGCCGCTGCCGGAACCAGCCGTGCATCTCGTGGCATCTTCTCATCATAGGCTACTGCCTGACTTCATGCGTTGAAATCGCTCTCCAATCTCTTCATCATGATCATAACACAACAGCAACAATGACGATGTTGAGGAGTATATCCCATTGCCGATTCTGCTGCTCGAAGTATCTTTGATGCTGCCTTTCGCGGCTACTTTCGTGGCCAAGGTTATCGCAGTGCGCCACCCTAAACATGCCGGGATTTTCTTTGTGACGACGGCGTTCTACTTGGCCATTACAATGCCTTTTCCTCTCTATCTAAGGGTGGTTTCTTGGTTGACCTACCGTTTTTCTTCCCTCGCCATGACGCCATCACCATCTATATGGTGACATAAGTGTATGAATGTATGCCATATAGGACCATGTGTAGCCATGGATATAAGCACGCAGGCATTTCCATGGAGATATTCAAATCTAAGCTAAATTAGATTGATTGGATTGATTTTTGGTATTTTGTAAGATTGTATTAAAAAATAGGGAAAATTACATTTTTAGTCCTCTAAAGAAGGCCTTCTCTGTTTTTGGTCCTAATCTATTGATTTTTCTCATTTTACGTCCTTTTAGTTTCAAAATTTCTCATTTTTAGTCCTTTTGCCTAACGGCGTTAAAAACTTGACGGAAAAAACTACGTGCCACGCACGTGGCCCGTGAAGGTAAATTTTTTCAGCCCAAAAACTTGCATAATGGCGCTAAAACATAGCAGCAACAAAATTGGAGGGAAAATTGGGATATTAATAGGTTTCTCACATTTTTCCCCCAAAAAACTCAATTAGGGTTCTTACTTTTTCCATCCCATGGCTGCTGCAAATGCTGCTGTAATGTGCTTCTATGGGCGTAATTCAACATTGCGCACTTCGTGGACTCCATCAAACCCAACAATGATGGAGCTTGTGGTTTCTTTGTTTGGGAAGATCCTCCCATGTGTGGAGGATCCAAAGTTATAATTCCTAGGCTTCTTCGCAAGATTAACGAGCATGAAGCTGAGATTGGTAGGTTGAAGAAGAGAGAGGGCCGATTGATTTACATCATTGTGGTGCTTGTGTTGTTCTATTTCTTTACCCCTTTTTTTTCGAATTTTAATGTAATGAACATGTATGTAGTTTGGGAGGTTTGGGGGGTTTATGTAATTACCCAAACTACTCGGATCTATCAAATACCTTCACATTTGGAAATATACTAGGCTATTACAACTGCATTTGCAGCAGCCATGGAGATGGAAGAAAGTAAGAACCCTAATTGGGTTTTTTGGGGGGAAAAATTTGAGAAACCCTATTAATATACCAATTTTCCCTCCAATTTTGTTGCTGCTACGTTTTAGCGCCATTATGCAAGTTTTCAAGCTGAAAAACATTACCTTCACGGGACACGTGTGTGGCACGTGGTCTTTTCCGTCAAATTTTTAACGCCGTTTGGCAAAAGGACCAAAAGTGGGAAATTTTGAAACTAAAAAGACGTAAAATGAGAAAAGTCAATAGATCAGGACCAAAAACAAACAACGTCTTCTTTGAAGGACTAAAAATGTAATTTTCCCTAAAAATATATATATGTATTTGTTATATTGGATTTCCTCATTTTTTACTATTTCCCGAGATCATATATGTGGAGGACAGGAGGAGGAATTTTGATTTAATAATCAATGGTCCAAGTCAACCCTTCTTCCAACAAAAATTATTAATTAATCATCTAATCCCACTCAATTATAGGATAAACCTGTGAAACGAGGTTAGTCCAAGTAGTCCTTTTAGTAGCAAAACAGAACAAATATAGCTCAAGGTTAGTCCAAGTAGTCCTTTTAGTAGCAAAACAGAACAAATATAGCTCAAATACCACATTATCTGGCTGCAAAAGGAAGGCTCGATTTGCTGAAAGAGGAGAGCACCAGCGCCGGTGGTGACTCCCAGACAAAGAACGGGAATGTGAGTATTTCCTTTTTGCTTCATGATTCAATCAAGAATATAAAATTGACCTAACAAGTGATATCATCCTAAAAATATTTAGGAAGAGCAATTACAATACACTTTTTTTTTAATATATTTTTACACACGCACACTCAAGCGGAAATTCGAATCCGGGACCTCGCCCTTAGGAATAAACCCATTACCGCTTGGACCAACCCTTGTTGGCAGTAATTACAGGACACTTCTTATTATTCAACTCTACTGAACTAATTTTGTGCAAGAATTTTATGTTTTAAAATACATTTATTTTCTATTTGTCTCTAAACTATCACTAATTAGTAATTATCAACTTTTACATTTTTCAGATTCATGGGATCTTGAACGTAGCAAGCTGGGGAATCCTATTCCCCACAGGAATCATCACAGCACGATACATGAAGACATTCCCCTCTGCCGACCCAACATGGTTTTACCTCCACATCACTTGTCAGCTCTCCGCCTACACCATCGGCGTCGCGGGTTTCGCCAACCGGCATGAGCTCAGCTCTCAATCGAAGGCCGTCGAATATGCTTCGCACCTCTACATCGGAATCACCCTCTTCTCCCTTGACCGTGCAGCAATTCGCCCTGTGTTTGAGGCCCTGAAGGGACCACAAATACAAAATCTATTGGAATATTTACCATCACAGCTTTGGGTATTCGATCCTCGTACTTGGTATCGTTAACGTCTTCAAAGGTTTGGATATACTGAAACCTGAGGTGATGTGGAAGAATGCTTATATTGTTGTCATATCAGTGTTGGCTTGCACTGCTCTTTTCTTGGAGGTTATTACTTGGGTTGTGGTTTTTTAGGAGGAAGAAGAAGATTAGTTCTTGTTCAACCAAAGCCGTTCAGCGAACTAGTTTGAAAGGAGAAAATTTTCTCATTAATATTGATTTATTGGTATAAATTATAAAAAGATATCCTTCCTAAAGTTTTTTTTTTCAATTACACTATATTTAATAAATCAATATATATAAATCTTTAAATATTGGTGTTACTACTTATTCATATGGACTGAAATAGACTTGTAACATAAAAATAAATAATGGGATCATTGTCAGAAAAATAATTAGCACAAAAACTATTGTGCTTTATAAAAATGAGCACACAAAATTTTTTCCGGAAGTAGAAAAAATGCACGTGTGTGCACATGTAAGATTATTTTTTAAGATAAGCTATTAAATTGAATACAATAAATTAACTATTTATATATTTCACCTCTATAAATTCATATTGGATATTAAAATTATCCCATGGTGAAAAATAATTTATAAAGATATTATAAAATATATTATATAATTTAAAATTTTCTCATATATTTGAGTTTTGACAAATAATGATTATTCTAGATTTTGAGTAATTTAAGCATTATTTTAAAGGTTTCCAAAATATTTTATAATTATTTTTCAATATGAAAATTAATTTGTTTATATAATTCTTTCAAATAATTAAATGATTTAGTAAATTAAGAATAATTAAATGATTTGAATCCACATCCTCATCTCCCATCCAACCCCTAATTCATAAAAAGCCCAGAATCTCACGCAATAGGCCTATGTGCTTGTATTACACCCGAGACAAGTGCAATCTGGTAATGATTTTTTTTTTTAATTATTTCACATGATAGAATTTGGATATTTGTTTTTATCGTTGCTGATTTGCATATGTGATTGGTATAGATGGTTTGAAACTCTGCACCTTGAGAAGTTCAATCATAGTTGCTCCGTGAAGCTGGGGGAGGGCATTCGTGGTTCAAATAAAGTCCGGGTTCAGGAATTTGATTACTTTCTTGTGCTGGATTTAGAGGGCAAAATTGAGATTTTGGAGTTTCCAGTGTTGTTGTTTGATGCCAAAACCATGGAGGTAGTGGATGTGTTTCACAGGTAAGGACTCAAGAATAAAGTTCCCACACTGCAACTTGTGGGAATCGAACCGTGCACCTTGTGGCAAATCTGCCCCTCCGAAACCAACTGAGCTATGCCCTACGGGCTACATAACTCTTTCCTTCTCATTACTTGGTATAGCTTACATAGATATGTGTTTTGACTGAAATTTCCATTAATAGTGGAGACTGGGATGTGAAAACGAAAATCCCAGATCAATGTCTAGTATGCTGGATGAAGCTTCCTCCTTATTTTATGGAGTGGATCAATATCAAGGACATTTACCTTAACTTATACAAGAAGGAGCAAACGGTGAGTCATTTCCAAAATTGTTGTTATCCTAATATATATAATATATGCATGGAAAATGTAAAAGGATTGTTGTTTGGATGCAATGCAGGCAAAAGGAATGATGCCAATGATGATGGGGCTTGGGATGTTTCCTGGAATCGATGATTCCAGAAATATTCCAAATAATTTCATCATTATCATTATTATGGATCCGTTGCTTAAATCGTTTCGAGCAATTACCTGGAAGGTATCTGGCCGAGAGTATTGTTGGTGACCAGACCACCACTTACAATTTTAGAATTGGTTTAACTGGAGGTTAGTTATTCCACGCCAAGTTATAAGAGAACACTACTTTCCGCATATTGTTCATGGCCACTAGGGGTAGCTCCCCACGGCACTGGTGTAAGGAGTTATTATCAAGAATTCTGCAGCGTATGCTCATCGATGGCGCACTCATGCAAATCACAGCAAAAAGAAGTGGCCATAGGGTCACATTTCTCTTTGAAAATCGGGTTAGCCGCTTTCCGATGTTTCAAAATCGGAATAGCTATCCAAGGTACGGGGGAAATCGAAAGCTTGGTCAAAATCGCTTAGTTAGACATCTTTGCAATAGAAATAATAATAGCAAGGAATGTTTTTCATTTATTTCTTTATGTAGGAGTCTTCTTTTTACAGGCTTTCCTATCGGTAGCTTTGCTATCTGCAGTTGTTGTATAAATATTTTTTTTCTGTAATTCTTTCCCTACGACTAAGAAAATAAATAAAGAATCAATTATCTTCTTTCCAAATACTCTGTTCATACAACCAGAGACATAGCCAGGGGCATGGGGTGGCCCCCGCCCCCCTAAATTTTTAAAAAATTGTATTATTATACCTAAATTTTAAAGTTTTTATTATTTTGTGCCCCTAAATTTATAAATTCGCCCCCTCTAAATCTATGAATTCGCCCCTCTCCCGAAAATAAAACATACAATTCACCAATTATAATAGTGAGAACTTATTTTTATTATTAATTTACTTTAATTTTTATTACTTTTCTCAATCTAAATATACTTTTTACTTTATGGTTCCCAATAAAAGTCTTTTGATATTATTTCGATATTAAAAATTATAATTTTTTTTCTCTCTGCATCTTCTTCCTCTTTCGTAATCTTTTTTTTTTTCTGTCGTTTCATTTTTCTATTCTTCGTTTTTGCTTTTACTCAACTTAAAATTCTTATCTTCAAAAACTATATTTCTGCTGGAAAAAGAACTCTTATCTTCAAAAGCTATATTTCTGCTGGAAAAAGAAGTTGATTGTGGTGTCAATTATCCAATAAAAGTAAAAGGTAATATTAACTTATATTTAATTTTATTTTGTTTTGTATTATTTAAATAAAATTTATGATTAATTTGTTAATTGTAAAATAGTTCAATATTTGAAGAAAAGAATAGATTAAAGATAAGTACGTGTGATCTAGATTTTTTGATAATTTAGATATTGGTTTTGAGAAAATATATCTTTATGAGAATAGGATAAAGACAACTGTATTTAATTATAGGAGTTTGATTTTACATAATAATTTTAGATAATATATTGTGTTTAAGTTTAGATAATTAAGTGTAGATAATAATTTACATAATAATTTTAGATAATATATTGTGTTTAAGTTTATATAATTAAGTGTAGATAATAATTTTAGATAATATACGTAAATTTTAGATAATTCAGTTTAGATAATATACGTGTTTAATTTTAGATATTTTAGTGTTGATATGAGTTCTGTATCTTTATTTATTATTGAAATAATTGTGTTAATTTTAGTTTTTATTATAGATAGATTATTTAGTTAGTAAATTATATCAAAATAGTAATTTTAGATTGTGTTTTATTATGAAAATAATTGTGATAATTTTAAATTTTCCTTTATTATAGATAAATTATTTAGATAAAAAAGTAATTTTAGATTTTTTTAAAAAAAATTGTGAATAACATTCATAATTAATCTATTAACTATAGTTATCTTTATCTCATAATAGGGTTAAAGATAAATGATTTTTTCTTTTTTTATGTCCTTTTTTCATTTGACATTATTATTTTATTTAATTTTTAAAAATTTATATAGGCACTATAAGTAAAAGGAATTCAGAGTTTTACTTCAAGAAACCTGAAGTTTTACTTCAACAAACCTATATAATAAGTTAAAACTAGCTATACTTATTTTACTTATATATATCGAATAAAATAAAATTTTTATTTTAATAAAATAATATTTATTTAATAAAAAATATTATATATTTTTTCAAATTTCGTCCCCCTCTTATAAAATTCTGACTACGTCCTGCTTATCGCGCCGAAGGTTGATAAATTGAGCTCGAAGGTAAAGAATCCCTCGGTTCTTGGTCATATTATTCCAAATATTGGGGAGATCGTTATTTGTTAGGTTGATATCTAGCATTAAACTGTTATCTATTAAAAGATAGAGCAATTTAGTTACTCATAATTAATTAAGAAATCTGCCAACTTTAAGCTGAAGCTTTGATAACCCTAGTATTATTTGTAAATTGTAGGTTAAAAAAAAAAGAGGGAATATTAATTAAGCATTATCTTCTCCAATTTCT
>JBBMKE010000002.1:5231192-5275667 GCA_037834125.1 Lippia alba | reverse complement strand
CCGATCCCGTGTGCCCCGTACACGTCACAAGGGTCATTATTGTGAGTCGTCATCATATGCGGACAATCTCTAGAAAAGGTCTGGAAAAGTGGACTGTACAAGGACGTACTGTTCCCAGCGGGCGGACGCCGCATTAAATGCACCCCCGTTGCGTGAACAGGTGTCCCGCACATCCCAAGGCCTATAAATACATCCCAAACTCCAGCCACTGGTAAGCAAGTTTTTTTCGAGCTCACTGTTCATTCGATCTCTTATAACTAAGTGTCTGACTTGAGCGTCGGAGTACCAAACTGGGATCCAACCCCCATTCCCCCAGTTGGCCTTCAGCTTACGTTTTCTCCTTCTCGCAGTTATAGGCTTCTTCGACCCGCCAGGTGTTCCCCTAACATACAAATTCTTGAATGTTCTGAGTTAGAAATCGACTCCCAGAGCCTATACCGATTTCGACCCAGATCATTTTGGCACCGTCTGTGGGAAATCCTTGGACAAAAAGCCTTCCTTCATCTTTCGATCAGAATGAGACATCGTAGTGGACGAACGACTGGCCCCAACGACAAAGAAATAGTCGGCTCCCCAACCCATGGGGCCGGGACGAGCGCAACTGGAGCTACGGCAGGGGATAACCATACGGGGGCCCACCCCCAGACGGTTTACTCCGAGCCAGAGCTCGAAGAGAATTTAGCTCGCTGCCAAGAAGAGGCAGTTGCTGTCGCTTCCGCTGCACAGGGGAGAGGTCCCTCATTCCCTCCTCGTCCACGCCCAACGACCATAGTACCAACGGCCACTCCGATCTCTTCCTACAATCCCCAAAGCACATTCAGTTACGCCCCTAACGGCCCATGGGCATACCCGCCTCTGCCACCGGGATATTATCAGGCCTCGTACTACCCGCCGCCTCCGCCATAAGGGTACCCGCAGTAGCCAGGAATGGTAGTCTGTGGGGCAGCACGAGAGCAAGAGGCAGAGTCGGACCCAGGGCGCAATCCGGAGAAAAGGCCAATCGACGTGAATCGTTCTCCTCCGAGAAAAAGGCACACCGATCGGGGCGTGCTGCATGTAGCCGGAACGGCCAGCGAGTACAGAGCTCGATGCCCGAGAGGAGGAAGGGCACTAGAACCCTGAGCCCTATATGTCTTCGACCGCCTTGGGGCACGGGTTGATCCCAATCAACGGAGGGCAAATCGCGGCTTCCCAGTAGGGAGGGAGGACTTAAGAAAATGTCTATCCGCAAGGGAGAGGGAACCCCTCGATCCCCCGAAACCCGAAGACAACCGCCGCATTATTATCGAGGACGATTACGATGATGCTTACCTTCGATAGAGAGCTCCCGAGCACAGGAGAGACCACGACGCCCCGCCGTATGGGCGGGGATATCGGAGCATTAGGGAGGCACGATCGCCGTTCTGTGAGGCCATTATATCAGCCATGGCCGAAGATAAAATGCCCACAAACTTGCCCTCTTATGGAGGAACCTCCAATCCAGAGCGACATGTGGATCGATTCAAGATAGAAGTCAGTATGTTTGGACACTCTTCGGATGTTCGAGCAAAAATCTTTGCCACCACCCTCATTGGGGCCGCCCAAGACTGGTTCTCTCAGCTGCCCCCAGGAGCATCAACACTTATGATGAGTTAGTCGAGCAATTCATCGCCCACTTCTCCTCCGTTAAAGGAGAGAAGCTTCCCTCGACCTATCTGAATAATCTCGTGCAAAAGGAAGAGGAGACGTTGCGCGACTTCTTTAACAGATTCTCTCGAGTAGCTGTCCAGGTCGAAACACTAAGTATGGACATACTAACCAACGCCCTCCACTCTGCAATTCACAACAAAGATTGCGCGAACCAGTTCATCATCCAAATGCCCAAATCGATCGCCAGAATCCTCAAAATCGCGGGTGATTGGATGCGAGTTGAAGAGGTCGAGATGAATCAATGTAACGAGGTAAGGCGCAAAAGTGAGCCTAGTCGACCCCCGAAGGGTGACGTCTCTCGCGACCCACGACCCAAGGTCGAGCAAGGATCAGGGAGTGGATCCAAGAAACGTTTTACTCCCTTGACAAGAGGCATTGAGGAAATTTATAATGTCTCGAACAAAAAGCTAGTCAATAACCCCAAACCAATAAAGGAAACTGCGAAGACAAGCAATTCCGGAAAATATTGCAACTTCCACCGACAGTCCGGCCATAACACTGCCGACTGCCACGCGCTCAAGAAAAAAATCGAGCGCCTCATCCAGGGAGGGCACCTCCAAGAATTCGTTAAAAAGATCGACGATTTGGCGTTTCGCGCCGAGGAAAGAGTAGAAAATAGCCCTCCCAAAGCTCGAAATGCGAAGCAGCCTGTAGAAAGGGACCCACACAACCTCCCCTGCCAAGGT
This sequence comes from Lippia alba, assembly GCA_037834125.1. NCBI lineage: Eukaryota > Viridiplantae > Streptophyta > Magnoliopsida > Lamiales > Verbenaceae > Lippia > Lippia alba. The sequence continues at coordinate 5,273,292 of JBBMKE010000002.1, read as the reverse complement.
CGAATCGATATGATCGCAGGAGGACCAGCTGGCGGAGATTCTAAGACCGCCCAAAAATGGACTCGGCGGACGGCACAGAGAAATTACACTGGACCAAGGAAGGTGATGATAATCGAGCCAAGAGAATCATGGCTCGAGCAATAAATCACCTTTTTCGAGGAAGATCTGCTTAACGAAATGGCACTCGAAGAATCGCCCAGCTGTCCCATGGTTGTGACACTTGACGTCGCAAACTTTGCTGTCACAAAAACTCTGATCGATAACGGCTGCTCGACAAATATCATCTTCCTTTCGACCTTAGAAAGGATGAAGTTACACAAGTGCGTGCATCTAGAGGTGATCAAGACACCCCTCACAGGTTTTGGTGGAGCGGAGGTATACCCAAAAGGTCGGATCCGGCTGGTAACTCCATGGGGACCCTCCCCAAGAGAGCCACACTAGAGATCGAATACTTGGTAGTTGACCAGCCTTCCGCCTTTAACATCATCTTTGGGAGGCCCGGGCTAAACGACTTCAGGGCAATCATATCCACCTACCATCAAGTGGTCAAACTTCCGACCCCAGAGGGAGTCGGAGAGGTCAGGTGCGACATCCCAACCGCATGGGCATGCTACTCCATCTCAATAGAAAAGGTCAAGATGCCGAAACAGAAACAAGTCTCTCCCACAATGTTCTTGCCGAACCTCGATGAAGAGGACGTGGTCGACCGCGAGCTCCGTGACCCAGAAAGGTCCCATGACATGACTTCTGCAATAGCGGCCAAAAGGAGGAAGTTGCTCGATGCAAAGATTGAAGCCACCAACGAAACCCAGGCCATCGTACTCATACCGGACGAGCCTGAGAAAACCACCAATATGGGAGTCCCCAGGAAGGGAAAGGAGATAGAACATTGCATGCTGATCCAGTTCCACCAGGAGAACGCCGACATTTTCGCGTGGAGTGTATCCGACCTAGATGGGGTCGACCCAAGCGTCATAATGCATCACCTGAACGTCGATCCCACTTTTAAACCCATAAAGCAAAAGTTAAGAAATCAAAGCGTCGCTCGAAACGAAATAATCGAGCAGGAAGTAAATAAGCTACTAGAAGCAGGGTACATCACTCCCGAAAATTACGTTGATTGGCTATGCAACGTGGTGCTAGTGGCCAAGACCGGCGGGAAATGGAGGATGTGCAATGATTTCACAGACCTCAACAAGGCGTGTCCCAAGTGTTAGAAATTAAAGGCTACATTGTATTGATTGTGTTGTAACAATAAACCGAGAATACAAGTTAAATAGCAAGAAATAAACCCTAACTACTCTCCTAAATCTAGTCTAAAAATAAGTCATTATATCTTGGGAATATCTTGTGAATATCTTTGTGAATATTGACTATTATTTCCAACACTCCCCCTCAAGTTGAATCATCGGATCTCCGATATACAACTTGCTCAAGACTTTGCCGGATATCTTCTCTGTAAGTTTTCCAGCATTGTTGTTGACTATTATTTCCAACAATGTAGTCTAGTAGAAGTAACACCGACGCCAGTTATCAAGCATTCAATCTCTAATGTGTCCCATGCAAATGGCGAATCTTTGCACCGCAGCTGTGGCTCCATCTACCTGCAGGCCATCCATCACTCACGTCATTTTCGACATGGACGGCCTTTTACTCGGTAATTTTCATTGCTTAAACACTAATGAAATCCAAACATGTATTATGATGTAGAAGCTTGAGATGAAGTTCATGTGCTGTTTCCATGCATTTCAAGCTGTTTGCTGATTTTTTGTAATGCGATTCGATTTCACTTTTCAAGTTCAGTTTTTCTACGCTTTTGGTCGAGGTTATTATGTGGGATCTTGGTTCGATGCTTTGATTCAAGACTATAATAGCATGCCTCAGACCAAACGTTAGGCCATGGTAGAGGGAACTTTTTGTAATTTCTTGAACCTTGGAGGAAGTTTATCGTCGATTTTCATATCTAAAAAGACTCTTTTAAGAAACTTAAGACTGATCAGGTAAAGTATGAAAGAACTTATGGATTCATGACACTGACTTTAGTAAAAGAACTTTTGCTTTTGATGGGAATTTGTTTGGGATGAGATGTTATATAGAGAATGCAACCATAGTATCCAGCGTTGTAGACTTGGTATTAGGTTTTGTTTTTGTTTATGTAATAAGGGAAGCGTATTTCTTCCTTTCGCATGAGTACCTGCTAGACTGTTCCACTGACTGATATGAAGAAGGTTATCCATAGGGTGTGTGAAGGTGGTGTAAGGTACAAGTGATACAGGGGAGCTTGCTGAGATTCTGGGATGACTACGCGGCTTGCCCGGAGGTTTGGAATACCTATGAGGTTTTAGTTTTAGAAATTACACAAAACTTGCTCCGGCATACCCTATCATTTGACCCAATGCATGCTCTTATGGTCTTTAATTTAAAGTTAAATATTGACAGAAAAGTATAGAGGGAAAAATCAGATATCTATAAAAAAAAATTAAAGATGACTTCATTGAAGTTCATTGATCCGGGTGTAATGTAAATTATTTGATACAAAAGTTTTTGTAAATTCTCAAGCTTTAGGGAAATTTTGTGTAATTTAAGACAAACCTCAGGGTAAGTAAGTGTAAATTTCCTCAAGTTTTTCTTTCCTGAATAGGTCTGAATCTGCTGTATTGTCTTGAATGACTAGTAGTGTACTACCTTTATTGCATATTTCTCTGTTGTGCCTTTATACACTTTTCAATAGGCTCTCTGTCGTCTTAAGTTATTTTCGTTTCAACATCTAAACATGCTTCGAAGTGGCTTTCAGTTTCTTACTGGAATAAAAACTACTGCTTTTTTCTCTCATTCCTTCTCAGACACAGAAAAATACTGCTCCGAAGTCCAGGAGAAATTCCTTGCTAGATACAATAAGACTTTTGATTGGTCCATGAGGGCTAAAATGATGGGGAAGAAGGCAATTGAAGTTGCTCGTCTATTTGTCGAATTGAATGGAATCAGCGATTTGCTCACCCCTGAAGATTTTCTTGCTCAAAGAGAGGATATGCTACAATCTATGTTCGCTGCAAGTGAACTCATGCCAGGTTTTCATAATTTACCGAAGCTTCGAGTGAATTTAGTCTATTGCTTATATATTATGGAACCAATCAAAGACTCGAGCTACAGAAGAGTCAGATTAAAGTCAAGCATCAATAGCTTCAGAACATGATCAACCATAAGTCAGTCTAATGCTCAACAAACTTTGTGATTTTGTATTACAGGGGCTAGCCGTTTGGTTCGTCATTTCCATGCGAAAGGAGTACCTATTTGTGTTGCTACTGGGTATGTTGAATGCCTTCCGTTTTTAGGGTATAAACAAGCCTAACTAGAGGGGTTTAGATGCTTTCTTTCAAAATTTCTAGGTAGAGGGAGGGTGGATGTTGCTAATTTTGCCTAAGTTTATTGCAAGCAAACAACCTCATGGAAATGTGTCTTTACAGTTCACACAAAAAGCATTACGAATTGAAAACACGAAGACATGCCGAACTTTTCTCGCTGATGCATCATGTTGTTCTTGGAGATGATCCAGAAGTTAGACAAGGAAAACCATCACCAGATGGGTTCCTTGCAGCTTCCAAAAGATTTGAGGTATTAATCTCTTTTAATTACTTTTAAAGTAGCATTAATCCGCTAAATAATTCAAGTAGCTTTCTTGTTTGCAGGGCGGAGCAGTTGATCCAAGCAAGATACTTGTCTTCGAAGATGCACCTTCGGGTGTCCTTGCAGCCAAGAATGCTGGGATGTAAGTATTGATCACAGGGTTCTTCACTACATCTCTTCCAATAAACTGTCGTTTTATTCATTGAAAATTACACGGACACACCCTAAGGTTTGGCATAATGACACAGACTTCCCCTGTAGTTTGACAAATAACAAAAACTTCCCCTATTGATTTATGTTGGATGTGTATCCATCTATTTTTATGATTTCATGTATGATATTATCATGCTACGAATACCCATTTTCACCCACGACACTTATAGACCAATATTTCAATTCATGACCAATAATAGCACGTGTTAGGCCAAATCTCAGAGTACACCGGGGGATGTTTGCGTAATTTCTGTTCTCGTTCTGAACAAATTAAGAGTGCAGGTCTGTGGTGATGGTTCCAGATCCAAGGTTGGATAGCAAATCTCGTGAAACTGCTGATCAAGTTCTAAGCTCTCTATTGGACTTCAATCCAAGTGAATGGGGTCTGCCTCCTTTTGACGAACTCGCAACCTAAATCATATATGTATAATAAGAAACTTCAGTTGCTCCAAGAATCTTGCCAACAGGTGTTATAATGACTCGAGTTCGAATAACATTGGGGATGTGTGTTAATAATAATAATAATAATAATAAATTGCTCCTAGAATTTTTATTGAATTTTCTAGTTATGTTCACTTATAAATTGGACAACTTTATTATTATAATTATTTTCTTCCGATATCTTATTTACTATGGTTTTGAATTATATCGAATTACTATGATGTAAAATTGAGTTATGTCAAATTATTATCTCTATTAATAGAAATTATATAATTACAGTCGAACCTTCGATCAAATTAATATAATACGTACGACTTAATGTTGATAACAACTTAATTTCCTTCAACTTGTCGTAATTGTGAAATATTGCCCCTCATAGTTATATTGGTTCAACCTAGTCCAATACCAAAAGAATTTTATCTATTTTGGAGACTTACTAAGTGAGTGTTTGCAAACTCTAAAAATAAATACTTATGAGATAAATGATTATTTTCAGCAGTTTTGGAGTGTTTGAAAACCAACTTCTGCTTAAAATAAGCAGAAATAAGACAGAATCCAAAAACAGCCCAAAGCGCTCTAGATTCTGCTTCTGCTTATACGATTTTTAAAATATATTTAAAATTCTATTTTGACAATAATATTCTTATTAAAATATTAATTTTTCTAATTAACCATACAAATAACTCTAATGTTTATATGTTCATTATTCTTTTTTACAAACTCATTGAATCGTTTTCTTTTCTCCTCCAATCAAAAATTTTGTAATCTCAAAAAATCTCATGCCTAAAAAAATTTTGCAATTAACAAGTAAATATTTTCTCTTTTATTAAGTTTCATAAATTTATAAATTAAAAAATATATAAAATAATTTCATGTATGATTAATTATAATTAATTTTATACAAAATTATAATAATTTATTATAAGTTATATATTAATATAATACTTAATCATACTATAATACTCTAAAGTATTCTAAAATATTTCAAGGTAAATTAGTAACTTTATAAAAATTAAAAGTGATTATCAATTTTTCTCTGCAAACACTCAACTGATTATTTTTCTGTTAATCACTTTTTTTTTCCAAACACTCACTGTTTTTATTACTGCAATTTTTTACCGCTTTCACTTCTCCTTCTCCTTCTTCTCCTCCTTCTACTTATGGAGTAGAGTTCCTTAGTACCAAAGACAAGCAGCTGTAATCATTATGTTGGAATCTTTAACTTGAAACTTTAAAATTTCCTTGTATCTCATTTCATAAATCTAAATATTACTGAAGTAAGCTCACAATTTATATTTGAGATATTTTTTTATAAAATCCCTGGACCCTGTATAGCTAGTAATATACTAGGTTGCATGACTTGTTTGAAGCACTGAATCATGATGGCCTTTAAAGCATGAGTACACCAGAAGGAAACGCTTTGTTGTAAAAAACTGTTGTGTAGAAGTTGAAATTTCTGTAAAAACTGTTAAAATCACAGTAAAAGTAAAGAAATTATGTTACATAAGCTCAGAAGCAGGAATTCTGCTAGCTTCAAACTCTATCGGATCCCACACACTTAGATTCAATGGTAGATTCAATAAATATGCAGAATCATGTCAAACCACTCGATTATACATACCGACTAACACAACTGCAGGGTTGGAAAAATTAGAACTCACTTGATTTACAAATAAGATGCAACATAAATTTAATATAAAAAAATCCATCATATAGGATCTAATAAGTAACAACATAACTAGGACATGGCGTACGAATAGCTGATACAGTACATTGTATCCCATGATGGGGCTAATATAGTGATGAAGCTAGTTTCTGAACTGAGATTTCCTTCAGGGAACGGGATAACCGACGGAAAACTTTCAGGCTGTGCCCTACTTTATCCTGCAAATCAAACATACATACAGCATGATTCGTGACCAGTAATTAGTACTACAAACACTTTGTTTACGACCTAAAGCTAAAGAAGTCAAGCAAGGCATGCCTTCATATAACATATAACTCCTCTCAGATGTGGAATATAAGATAACACTCCTTACATGGTTATGTGGAAAGGTCGATTCAATTTTTTAATTAGTGTTCCAAATTTATTAACTTATTAACCACAAAATCCATTTACCTTAGTTGGAGATACTCATGGTACAATATATTCATATTTTCAACTTAGGTCAAAGACAAAACCTCATGTAGATCTAGCAACAAGCTATAATTACCCTGTCCAACTTGATTTTTTACCGCTGGGGAATATACCTTTTCCAATACATACATAGACCCAAAGTCTACTAGTTTGAACCGAAGCCCAAGCCTGTCTCAGCCCCAATATAATGACACAATATATCATATGAAAATGCATAAAGAGAAACTAAACTACTAAGCAATCCCCTGGGACAAGTTATAAAGTAGACAACATACCTCCTCCAATAATTCAAGACTTTCAAGAATCGGAACTAATTCTTCACATAATGAATGCAAATCCTCTTTAGGGTCAACTTGGGTGCCATATGCAATGGCTTTCAGGGAGCGACTGTTATCATGTGCAGAAGAACTACAGAAGAAACTTATATTAGCGAAATAGAAACTCAATTTGCTACACCAGAAAAACAATATGCGAAAGCTATACCTATCTTGGAAATGGGCAAGGATAATGTTCATCAAGTTTTGAGCAAGTAGAAGCAATAGCATGATAAGGCGACTCCGGTGCCCAACAATCCTGCAAATGCCCACCATTGCCATATATCTCCTGTACAATGAAACAGAAGGAACGGAGGTGTCAGTTTATGTTTAGCATGATAAGTCTATCTCGAGAGAACATAAAGTCAACCAGGAAAGAGTCCAAAGCAGAATTCTAGGGCAATAACAGAATTTTTTTACATTTTAGCACCAAAATCCACGTCTTACAATCCTTCTCCTTTTCAGCTATGAGTGGTTTTATTTCATTAGGCCGCTCTTGTGTTCACATCATTAACATTTCAAAATAGAAAATCCCCATTAACTTAACTGCTCTCAGTGTACCAAGATACCACGAGTTAGAAGATGACAAGAGATATGATTGCTCAAGGACTAATTCACCTAACCTATCAGTATCAATTTGGATTTGATTAACAGGCTAAGGCTAATGTATTAACAAAGAGAAGTAGCTTAAAGATATTGTATAAGACAAGAACTTCCAGAGTGCATGCTTCCTTACAGCTGAACAACCAATGTGCTTGAACCATAATATTAGATGTCCTCTCCAAAAAATGTCATCCTTAACAAAACCCTCCGACCAAAAACCATGAATGTCCTCTCTTTGGGTGTGCCTATGTGTGTGCATATAAGAAAGGAGGAGAGATTTGGATACCTTTTCTGTGTATTTTCTGAGGGTGAAGCAGAATCTTGAGTTACGTACAAGTTGACAATCTCATCAACTTCTTGTCTTGATAACTCGTTGATGTCTTTAATCTAGAAATTACAAAAACTTAGAGACTTGTTAATTAGATATATCAGAGAGTTAAACTCTAGAATAAAGGTAAATATATCACATCACGGACCTTGTTGAGCAGTAAAAACTTTTCCTCCACAGCTCTTTGAAGAGCATTTGTTAGAGAACCAAGGAAAAAAACAAGCAAGGCCAGTGTAGGCTGCTGGGGTGTAGCTGAACCTCGGTACTCAGTAGATCCATTTGAAACCTATCAGACCATGCAGTGCAGCTAAATTCATCTTTTTGATCCATTTTTCAGAATAAAAACTCTCCAATTAAGGTTATAGTTTCCCTTACCTGAAGCCTTAGGGACTTCTTTGTAACAAGAAAATAAAGATAAGAGCTCAAACTGAAGCAAAGACGGGATATGTTCACATCGGCCTTCTGCTGAATCTGATATATCCAAAGTAAGAAAATCCATAAAACATCAAATGCCTTGTTTTGTCTACGACCTTATAATGTCTACGAAACTAGGAGGGAAATGCTCGATTACCTCTGGTCGGAAAGATTGAGTTGAAGTGAAAATGTCTGGATCACGAGAGAAGAGAGCACACATCATCCCAAATAGCCCTTGAACAAATCCATATTCATCGCTCTCTCCATAGGGCCAAACCTTTTCACATTTAAGTTTTTATACTCAGAAAGAATCTTTTATAACGGCTCAGTTTCCTATGAAGAACCAGCTACAAGGACTACATTGAGCTCCAATAATGCCTTAATCGGCACAGCTGTGCCAAATATGACATCACATAATCTTATGTGATCACTGTCTAGGTTAGCAGTCTCCATACATTTGACGAAAGTATCATCTCAATTTGAGCAATATACATGAAGTAAATGATGCCAACTAATTGAGATTCAAGAACAAGTTTGAAGTTTACCTTGCTTAGTATACCCACAACAAGATTGATTAGTTCCATTGTCAATTCATCGGCATCTGAAGGATCTTCCTGGAGGATTTGATCAAACAGCAGCTGATGACCTTTAATGAATTCAATGATTTCACGGACAACTTTATTCTTCACCTATAAGAAGACACCAAATTAATTAGTAAGTCCAATTAGGCTCAACTCACAAAACAAAGGGATTGAAATAGAATATATCACATATTCAACTCGCCAAGATAAACTCAATGGAAAAATATAGCCAATTAATGCGAAAATAAAAAGATAAACATAATGGAGCTTATACTGTTTCTGCATAAATCATTGTCCTGAACATGACACTACTTACATTACACTAAATCAGGTAATAGTACGACATGAAAATGTGCAACTGGAAATGCACTATACTATAAGCATGAACTGAATATTACTATTCAAGGAAACTCCTGTTAAGGCCAGATAAATGCATAGGGCTGAATTGTCTAACCTCAAAGAACTCAGACGTATCGACCAGAGAAGTTAAAGAAAACAAGAATCTAAGTATCGGAGCAACCACCATTTGCTGTTTATCAACTTCCAAAGAATTTTTCCCAATCCTGGTATCAAGACGCCGAAAATTACCCTGATGCATGGTTAAGTTCATTTAAGGTCAAATAGGTACAGAACGAGCCTAAATACTAGGTAAAAGGATGATCCCTCATTAGTGCCGTACCTTCAATGGAAGATGTAGAGCTCTGCATGAAGAAATATGCTGCAGGGAACCCATTGAAAACAAAACCTGCGCCCCTGACTTTCCATATTTGTGGCTAATTCTCAGCAGCAAAGCAAGTTGCGCTTCAAGAGTGCAGAGACGCTGCATAGTGTCTAAAGAAAACCCACCATCCTGAACAGTAGTAAGAATACAACAGAATAAAATGGTGTAGGTAACAAATTCATATTCAAAAAATATAATTAATGAACGTGGAAGAGGAGTCTGAACTTTTAACAATTTAAGACAGACAGAAGAAGATAGACAAGACCATTCACATGCATATATAAATATAAATACATATCTCTATCTATCTATCTATCTATCTATCTATATATATATATATATATATATATACACATTTGTGAGCGCAAGATATGACTTGATTAGGAAAAGAAAACAACATTTTGGCAAAGGTGCATTATTGAGATTTGTAAGTTATATTCAGAGATTAGAAAACAAGGATTACGAAAAAGATTAACTTCCAGAAGGAACATTTAATGAAGTAAAGGGAAAACGGAAAATAATAAAAAAAAAATTTGTTAAATATTTCAATTTCCTAAAAGCTTTTAACCTCTAAAACCTCAAAAAATATGAACTCACTGTGTACAAAACATGTCAAGCATATCAATGGTTTTTATTTCCACTCAATTGGGAATACTCCACTTAGTGTCGGATACATGTCAGAACCATGTCCATGTCTAAAACTGCACTGATGGAGCAGCCATCAGCTCATCCCGCCTCAAGACCCCTTCTGTCTTGGAAATTTAAATCTTCATGTAATACTCTAACCTTTGTTGTATTAGCTTTAAGTATTTAAATAAATTATTTATTTGGAGCAATAATTACACATTTAATATTTTACTCCACACCTTAGTAATAAAAAGAATACATTAACAATGATTTGTTTCTTTGAAATCATTTCAATGATGAGAAATTGAATGTAAAGTTTTTGGTAATAATATCAGTATGGATGATAAAGTCTATAGGCAATCAATGGTGCATAAGTTTTTACAACTCCATGCTCAAGATTCAAAAAGATTACTTAAGTTGATCAAGGAAAGGTCAAAGGCGAAAAGATATCAATACACTACAAATGGTCGTAGAGAACTGAAAACATGTATTGTAAACTTCACTAAAGTGGGATCCTGTACCTGATACGAAAAATTACTGATCGTCATGAAGCAAGTCCTCAAGAAACCTCTACTCTGAAGTTGACTCAGGAAAAACTTCTCATGATCAACACAAATCAATGCATCAAGGACATGCAATGACATGCTCTTCAGAGATTCACTGCCCTGAGTAGCATCTTTTGTGACCTAAATTCAAAAAACACACAAGAAAATAAAGATTATGATATGGAACTAAAGACTAAAGCAGAAGAAGAAAACAGTAAATATGCAGAATATATCGTAATAAATTAACTTCTGGTTATCATCACCCTCCCAAAAATCCCCCACCCCACCGCAAAACCCCGATAAAAAGAGGCTTCTTTAATCCTCTAATATAACTACAATTTTGTTGTTAACGCTGCCTCACAATGTTGTGGCAAATCAGCAAGGCGCCCATCAATGTGAGTTTGAGAGCATAATGAGATGAATAGAAATATGGAATAAAAGATTCAGTAATTATTTGCATCACATGTTTTCTATCACAAACATCAGTGAGAGTCTTCTGTGCATTTAGTGCCAATGAGATATAGATGCAGGCACAGAAAATAGGGAGACCTAGCCTAACATACCCTGCTCATCACAAGTTACAACGTACAAGAGATCAACTCTCACGTTTGATTCCATTTTAGAAGTCATATCAACCTCACTTCAGTTTTATTTAGCTTTTCATCTGTAACCTATTTGATTGTTGTAGTTCCTCGCGAATCCAGGTTTTAGCAAAGGTTGATAGATACCAGCACATTAAACAGTCACTTAATTAGCAATATCTAAGAAAACCTGTGGTAGTTACTCTCCAATCCAGGTATTAGAAAAGGTTAATAGATACCAGCACATCAACCAATCATTTCATTAGCTACACCTAAGAAAAACTAACACCTACTAAGATCCTGCATAATGCTCGTACTTGACCGCAATGATAACAACATGAAATCAGTACCAATGCAGGTGACATGACTACATCTACTTAATAAAAAATTTTGAAAATGTTTAATTATTTGCTAAAGCAACAGCCACAGGCTAAAAGATAAAAGCAAAGTTTCTGGTTTGCAACATAACCTGTAACACATATTACCCAGCGGTTATTTGCAAAAAAATGGAATCTACGAGAGAATCAAGAAAACAAGATATTAAAATTTTAAAATGAAAGAAAAAGATACAATGGCAGGAGCAGAATTAAGCACCAACCAGGTTAAGAATCGGCTGGTCTTCCTTTCTGAGGATTGCGAAGTTTGCATGTGCCAGTTCAGCCTGATCTTTATCGATCTGTGAAAGAGGAGCTCTGGTAAGTATAAAATCAAAGTAGTAGAGATAGAAAATTAAGACTGAAGTTCTGAAACCTTTTCTAGATCCAGAACTGCATCATCTTGCTCATCAACTGACAAGAACTGCAGTACTGTCATTGGAACATCTGAATCAAGCATGTGCCGACAATACTGGAAATAGCTAAGAAGCAAGGCATACTGGCTGGAATCACAAATAACAAACAGGTCAAAAATATTTCCATTTTCAGTATTGAGATGTAGAAACAAACATTTTCAAGTCAAATATCAATACCGCCTTCTCAAAGCTTCTGAAGATTCAGGTCTAAGAATTGCCACGATAAGCTTGAACAAAAGAGAGCGGCAAGAACCACTGGATAGTTGTTTAGTCATAATAATGTCAAGACATGAAACCGTATCTGACGTAAGGTCACTGGGGAAGACAAATCTTTCATCACGAAGTTTAGCCATGCATGTGAGAGCAACCTTGAAATCAAGTTATACATACATTTTTATTTTATTTTTTTTGAGTCGAAATCAAGTTATATATACATGAAAGATAAAGAAACGAACCAAGAGAGGAGGGGGGGAGGGGGGATAAAGAAACTGAACGAAAACAAGAAAACAGACAATGAAAAGAAACGAAAAACAACTCCAATTCACATTAGCATACTAACCTGGGTCAATATTTGTGCCATCTTTAAAGAACAGTCAGGTGAACCGGAGGCATTTAAGGAAGCATCCAACAACCTGCGTTCATGTGGGTCTGGAGTTATTAAGCCAAAGTATGTATTTGGATTAAGGAGGCAACTGAGTACAACAGGACAACTTACAGAAATAGCAATTCAGATCGGTTCTCGAGTATTGAAATTCTTTGGGATGCAGAAACCTGAACAAGAAAGAAGAAGAATAGCATAAAACAAGAGCTGTAAAGTTTATAGATAATTCACTCACCATAACCAAGAGAAAAAGGTTATAGATAATTCATCCAAGAAAAATTGGCAATTTCTATAACCACCTTTTAGGAAAATTGTTTCCATCTCCCCCCCCCCCCTCTCTCTCTCACTTCGTAAAGTTAATACTTCCACTTCAAGAAAATAATCATATAATTGAAGAATATATATATACATAGATAACAAAAGTGACAAAAAGAAAATGAGAAGTCCACCCTCCAACCCCATTACCACCAGCCATCACAACCCTTCAGTTAAATGTTAGAACAAGATTTCAAACGCATGCACAAGAAGGATGGACCTCGACAATCTGAGACCAGCTTGTTAACATATGAAGCTGAGCAGCTTGTTCTTCAAGGTTCTTATTGTATTTCCAACCCCATCTTAACAATTGTTGGATTGCTTCTCGTACTTCATTCAACTCAGCTTCAGTTCCGATGGAGTTCTGTTGGGAATTATGTAAATTGCACCTCTAAACCAAAATATTGACACTCATTAATACATTTGTGTGGGAATACTATGTTCTGCGATATCACAAGATGAATGAATCAAACATGAGAAAGGGAAAGTGTGGGAGAATCTAAGCACCTGCCAAAGTCTATCTCTGAAAGATGTTAGGTCAATAAGACGATCCCCACGTTCTGAATGATAATAGACACCCCTTCCAGAGGTCGTAGGATCCGTAAGTATATCCTCAGCCTGCAAAGTATATAGAACAGTGTGATGTACAAACAAAACAAAAAAAATACTGCAAATAGTGTCCATCTTACCAGAGACGAATATTTCACACTGGAGACGAACTGAGAAGACTTCAGTGCAATATCTGGAGATTTAAACAGGATGACCTCAAGCAATTCCAGCACCTAAAAATGAAATCAAACTTGGTCAACACTTACCTGAGCAACCCATGCATCCCTAAAATAGGCAATACTAATTACTTTTAAACAGTAAGAACTAAAGCATAGAAACATATAATAATCTGCACCAAGCGAATAGAAAGGTATAGAATTATAGAACCTACAACTTAAAACAATAAGCATTAAAATAATATATCTGGGTTGGTGACTAAATGAGATAAAGCTCATTAGAAGACATGCGAAAGGTTACAGTGGATATCAGACACTATCCCATCACATGAGAACAAATAGGCAACCACCAAAACACACAAAAAATATATATATATTAAAAATCCAGCTTTGTAATTCAATTTCTCTTTGACAAGTTTTGTTTATTACCATAAGAATATCTGCCAAGAGGTATCAACTCATGACATAAATAAACAGACCTCAAGTATGCCCAGAGGAAAATTCAAGGTAACAAGATGCTAGGAATATCTTCTAACTTTTCAATTATTTTATCTCACAACATCCACACTGTCCATAGTGAATATGAAGTTCAGAATCTTTTACAACAAGAATAATGATGATGGAGGCTCATAAGATCATTTACTAATATAGCCATTCCCAACCTTACATTAACTGAGTCGTTCATCAAACGCCCAGCAACAGAGAGAGTGAGAGAGATACAAGAAACAGATCATTGTGGTGGACAATGTAGTTAATCTGCTGCTAAGCAACTCCGAGTTTTAATTGATCAAATACCAATTAATCGGAGAACTCGGCCTACATGCCCAAATAGTTAAAAACTAAATTATACTTCTATCTGTGCACAATAACTCGATATGAATCTCAGAATATATTTATTCAATAAATTAACCATAGTGCACATAAAAATCTTCATATTTATGCCAAAATCTTGTGAAGAGAACTTCTGACTCTGCTGAGAAAAACCACAAAATTCCATATAATGGATGACTTAATTTATATTATCAAATGTAGCATTTCAATGGAATTAGACTTTTAATATTGTCAAAAAATAAGTATAGTTTGTCGAGCATAATAAAAAGTATAGTTTACAAATAACACAGCGAACTGCCATTTTTATAAAGTACAGAAGGAGTATAATTCTAATGATATGGGTCCTGTACATGTATAGTGTGAACATCTAATTACCATGCACACTGCATCATCTTCAAGGGACTTCAAATAGTTATAGAAACATGAACCACATAACGAAATATGAAAGAAAGTTGCTTCCAGATCAACAACTTGAGTATGCTGGGTAAACCAATACCTTGGTCTTGCTACATGAACCAGCTACCCCGTTCATTGTGTTATTTTGAGGGATTAACGAAGATGAGTCATGATCAATCCCAACGTCAGTCAGGCTCTGGCCAAACAACTCTGTGAGAATACTTTGGCATGCTTCACGGTGATTGGAGTCTGTCATGTCCGCTGAATGTAATTCTACAGCTAAGAGCTTCAATAACCACGCTCTCTATGTGAGGCAAAAAAATGCAAAATTTAGTGGAGATCCAGTCCAAACAGGCAAGGTTAGAACCAGCATTATAAATTATTCCAACTATATGGAACAAAATAACACAAGAACAGGGAAACCATGAGCAGAACAAGCACCAAGAAGAAAAATTACAAATAACTCAGTATTGCACTTAGCATTTGGTTAAGAACCCGATCAACGGTTATTAGTTATAGGAGGAAAAACGGACTGATAAACAACAAAACCTGATGCAGTGAGCTGATACGAAGTGTTTGACTGCAATTTCTCTCTGGAAGGGGAGTCACACCAATTGAATTCAGGTGCTGAAGGACAACATCAGAAATAATAGAACATTAGTCAAAGCACGCCCATTGACAAGAAACAGTACTTCAACAACTCATGGTACAAGAACACGACCTTGACAAAAAACTGGTACTTCTTGGTACATAACAATTCCACAGTAGGAGCAGAAGTCAGTGGATCCACGCATAATTCATAAAGGAGCTGCAAAAGATGCTCAATTAAAATGACAAATATACAATGAGATAGTCCATAACATCCAGATTGGTAATCATAAACAAGAAACTGAAGCATCATATTGCAGCTTTCGGACCTGAAAACCAAACTCGTGAAGTAACGCATTGACGTCAGGCTTTGAAAGCTTATCCAAAATGTCAAGAGTGACCTTCAAACAACTATAATTGATACCAAAAGATGCATGTTATACTTTTAAAAGGTTAAATAAAAGAAAAGCAGATAAATTTCCATACTATTGTAGTGAACAATAAAATTTGGTTATTTACTAATAACCACCTGTAATGAAATTTTGGCTGAAGCATTGTCCTCTCAACAGGGCCATCAACATCAAATTTAAGCAATAGATGAGTGATGTTTGGAGCTGGACGACTGATATTCTCAATAAGCAGCTATGTCAGGAAAGGATCCAACTTTTAGTATCTTCAGATAGATCAAAAAACGCACAAAGTAAAAACAGAGGTAGAGGCGATTCTAGAAAACTGTTCAGTCTAATGAAAGCAAATAGAGGCAATCATCTGTGATGATAGAAAGATGAGAACGGAACCAAGGTATCTATTAAGTATCATTGATACAAGCACATTATAAGCTATCGTTGGAAGCTATCATACGTTTCCAATGTGATAGTGATGTTCAAACACAGAGATCCATTTAAAGTTGTTGTTGTTGATGCAAGCACACTATATGCAACTGCTGGAAGCTAATGTCAGCTTCTAATGTAATAGTGATGTACAAATCCCAAGACTTAAATATACAATGGGACTAAACTTACCAAAATTGTAAACATATGGGACTATTCATTTCCTATGGTACACACACACACACACACAGATCCTGTCTAATCAAACCAAAAGTGCAATTATTTTGAATAGAGCCAGAAAGAAAAGGAACTGCAGACTTAAAGGCTCACTTGCATAATGAGTACTCCAGGATCCACACTGCTGTCTTCAATAATTTGACACTCTTCAGATCGTAGCTCTAAGCAGGATGCGTAATCCTCAACCAAGCCATTTGAAGAGTTAGATTTCAATAGCAACTGTGACAACCCAACCATTCGGGAACTGCGCCAAAGAAACACAACAGTCAGACAGTCTTATCAACTGAAGATTGTATTCCTTAATGGAGCTAAGTGAGAGAGGAAATGGAAATATTGCCTTAGAATGCTCAAAATTTTGATTGAGCAGAGCTGAATCTGTGGCTGAAAATCATATCTGACATATTCCAGTAGAGCTACAATTTGATTATGATCCTGAGAAAGTATGACATCCAGAGGCTGCGATTCACGAAACAATTAAAGAAATTAACATCTGACATCCTGGCTTAAAGATGGAGATATCAGCATTTAGTCATATAATCCTGTATAGACAATAACAGGATAAGTGGTAATGCGAACTTCGGGAAACTTCACCAGAGTTAAAACAGGGGCTATTCATAAATTAAAAATATGCAAAAGAGGCAGAGCTCTAATCAGACCACACAAAACGGTTTCCTCCAGAACAGCAACCACCATGCCTTATCTTCAAGAGGTAAACCTATTTTTAATGGTGGCCTCTGGCATAGCACAGGCTCTAGCAAACTAGAGCTTATCTCCTTCACTATAGAACAACATAAAGTGCAAAGAAAACAACCAGTTGAACTATATCTTAATGTATGGTTTTCATAATTTGGTTTTTCGGACCCAAGCTAATCGCTTCACTGCACTTAAACAAAGAACCAACCATGAACACTCAACCTCCACCAAGGTTAACTGATTCACTCAATGTTAAGAAACTACTGTAACAGTAAGAAAATGGAGAAAAACAGTCAAGTTTGTGTCTGAAAGAGGGGCTAAGATGATAGCTTCAAATAACAAATGCAAAACTCGTGAGAGTTTCATCTTATACACTGTATAAATAAGAGCTAGAAATATTAATCTCATAACTTTCCATCAAGTCTCATCGCAACTCAAATAGGGACACTGAGTAGGGGCATCTCACCTCCATGTAGGATGTTCTTAGGGACATCTTATAGTGAAAGTGAGACGTAAGAGAAGCATAATTTATTAGACGTATTAGCAGGAACTGAGTCATTGGGATTGAATTGTAGAGATATATGCATTTATATAAACCATCCAGTGAGGTGTAAACTAAATTTGGAGGTGTAGTTCTACTTCTTCAATATGTTCAAAAGATAAGTTTATTTCATATATTATGAAAATCCACTCCTAAGCTAACTAAATTGAACTATCAATCATCCTCTTTAGAGAGTAGATAACAGACGAAGTAGAATAGAAATCTTTCTAAACTGAAGCACAAGCAGCCTTCACAAATAATCATTTGAACTCCGGATAAAAATAAACCATTGAAATTTGAAAATAATATTACCAACCAGAGATGAAGATAAGTACCTGATACAGAGGGCGCCAGAAATCAGAAACACTCAAGTCTTTTTCCATAACAAGAATAATTATTTCCAAAGAAAGCAGAACAGCTTTTTCAAGGAGTTGGCCATAGATTTGATTTGTGCGTTCAGTGATTAGAAAATTAACTCCTGGTAAAACAATACCCATTATATTCCTAAACAGGGTTTTCCCACTCATAAAATCCTGCATGAAAATCAATATTGCCTAATAAGAAGTTGATCAGAAACAAATATTAGAGCATCTGAATATTTAATCAAGGCAAAGGCTATAGTTAATTTGATAAATGCCAAATTTAAGTAGATATGCAGACCACTTCCAACCTATTATGATTAAAACAGAAGAGAACAGATGATTCCCTGTAAAAAAATTCAGCCTAACAGGCTTCTCTCACAACAAATATATGCATATGCGAACTGCTCCTTTTTTCAATGATGCAGCAAAAAAGGGGTGTGTATGTGTGTGTGTTGGGTTGGGTTGGGGGTGGGGGGGGGGGGGTGTGGTTGTTGCAACCACAGGTGGACCCCTCACATGTTTATTGTATATGGATATCCTAATTCAGATATTCAAGCCATTAAGAAGTACTGTTTTGAGAGCATTTTGCACTACCAAAAAATGGATTTCTCAAAAACAATAAGATCTATGAAAAAAACTACGAGTGCAATACCTTCATAATCTCCACAACAGGGAGCTGCACATGAATCAGAGAAGACTGCCCCATCATTGAAATTTGTGACTGATCAGTAACAGAACCAATATCATCTTCTCCAACATCATACATGCTCAACATCCTACACAAGATGGAGATTGCCAACTGATGTCACAAAGTTAATTTAAAACTTCAGTTCAGATGCTTCCATCAATAGGCATCAATTTTTTATTGGTTTCCAGGTTAATTGCATTGGACCATTAATTGTTCCTATAATCTTTGTCCATTGACTTAAAATTAAGACATTCTAACAGGGGAAAATTTTGCATGAAAAACTGCAGAATCTTTATTATTATCTTGTTTTAGGTTATTTATCCTGTTCATGCAAAAAATATACTAATGAATAACATATATATATTTATATATTTATATATATATATATATATAAGAATTGCTTGCTCCTGAGATGGAAGATCAGGAACCAAAAGCATATTTGGGAGAAAATCTCAAAATTAGACTTCAAGAAAGGCTGCTAAATCCAGAAATTGGTAACTCACATCTGGAAATGTTGAAGACAAGATACAGCTAGTTGCCATTTCTCACAAGGATCTACATAAGCTCTCTGAGGGAATGGACCAAATACATGGTCGTATATAAATCTGAAGATGCCAATGAATCTACCAAAAAAAAAAAATTTAAGTTGTCAGAATTCAGACGAACGTTTTCAGTTTTCACAACACAAAAAAAAAAAGGAAAAAGGATACCGTGATGGATTTTCCAATAGTCAATACCTATGTCCTCTGTCCCTGGCATCTCTTTCCTCATCAATAAGAGTATTTAAGAGATTGATAAATGATATAGTTGAAGGGTACTGCTCTTTCCGTGCTTCGATTTCATTTAACTCAAATCTCATATCATAAACCTGCATGATTAAACCAAAAGAAAGAAAAGTTATACTGATACTAAAATGAAACTGTTAGAATTCTTCGGCTACGAAAATCTAGAAAATCATTTATGTAAGACCAGCAGAAATTTCCATTAGAATAACATTCAAGAAAAAGCAAAGAAAACAGAAAAGTAATTTTCCCAATCCAAAAATACTAACTGCTAATTACACTAAAGAAATTCAGCAAATGTGCAGAACAGCTCTAGGCACCGTCTTTATTTTCCTTCGGGTGAAAGGTAAATTTACTTGAGTTCTTGCTTCAACTCACTAAAGTAAAATTATATATGAGAGCCTGATGCTCAAAGGAGAAAAATAGGTATGATACTGCTAAATAGAAGTTTTATGGAGAATACAGCTGTAGTGAAGCTACCAGATTAGATATTCCTAGCAAGAGCCATACCTGCGTGTCTAGCGCATTTCCATTGTTCCCAATATTAGGCCCAACAACTACCGGAAGGTCATACTGCTCTAAGTACCTCCAAATTGTATCTTTCATTATAGGAGATACATGGATAAATGATGCAATGGCATTACGTAGTGCACCCTACAAGACAGATCCAAAAGTCAATCGGGCAGAGGACCCAATAGATTATTTTATGACATTAAGAATGTGAGACAAAATTAAAAGTGGGAACAATATGCAAAAGCAGCATGATGACGAGATAAACCTTGAGATAAGGAGGCACATTCTCGTAACTAAGGAGCTTGAACAATGGCTCGATATCAGGAAACCAGTTCTTTCGTTCCGTGGGGCTCCCATTCTCCACAACCTATATCACAGTAAAAGGAAAAAGAAACTAAGCCACGCGTCTAACAAACACGGTGATCAGGGAATAAGAAAGCTGCTAGATTTTATTGACTGATTTTTCCTGACAATATGAAACTACGAAGACACTTTAGTGGGCAAATATGAACAATTATAGAGATCTAAAGATGTTATTTGTCTTATTTTTCTTTTTTTTTTTTCCCCTAAGAGTGGATGTTTGATATTAACGTTATCAGATATCCTTCGTGGATCAAAAGACTACCTAATATGTTGCAATTTGAGAAGTCAAATTACATTTTTGCAAATGCACAGGAATCTAATTACTATATATATATATATATATATATATACACTTGAACATGGCAACTTACATCAAGTTAACTATAAAGCTTAATGGCAAGTTCCCAATGGTAAGTTCTTTGTAGGAGGAGAAACCATCAAGTCTCATCTCTTTTCGCATTAATGTCTTCAATTTGGCAAAGCAAATTAAATGCCTACTAATCAATCTTATCATGATTCACTCGGTCCATGCACCCGCATTTACATACTAATGCCAGCAATTCTTGTCATATAATTCCCAAACATGCTTCATTTGAAACAAATATGGTGAATAAGTAGCTCCAACCAGAGAGCAGAACGTTACAGATTTGTCCTTTTGTGACAGACAAAATGAATTTGACCACTGTTTTCAATTCTTTTACCTGTTTTAAGACATTTAAATATGCAACTAGTGCTTTGGCATCTCCTTCCTGAAATTCAGGTAAAACTGCTCCAGGAGTTTGAAGAGACTGCTTGAACTTCTCTTCATAAATAGTTAAACAGTCGAACAAGGTACTCCACCCGATAGAGCGGAATGTTTTCCCCTGAAGCAGCTCAAAGACTTTGGAAGCTCCCTCCGCATTACAAGCCTAATTTAAGGAGGCAATAGCAAACCAGCAAATTTTGAAATATTATAGACTTATCATTTTCACTATGCTTTTCAGCCATAAAACTAGGTGTGAGTAAATTTCACATACCAAGGTACTCAGCATTTTCAAGAATGCCACAAGTGTTTGGAAGTTAGTGTGATCCTCACCAGCAAACTTCACAAACGTCCAAACTACGTCATTACCAGACAGTAACTCAGGTTCCTTCTGGAGAAAGTACCATACTTTGGTCAGTGAATTGGGAAAAATATCACCATACAACAAATGATACTAAAATGCGCAAAAGAATAATATCGGGGTGTCATTTAAATCTGAACATTTGTAGCTGTTGCTATTTTTTCTATATATGACTACATTTTCAAGCATTCGTTCACAAGATTTTCCTGGCATGATCAAGGACCACTTTCCACAGTAATTTTGATGTGTTAAAACTTAAGTCATAATGATCAAGTACACTATTATAAACAGAATCACATTATAAAACAAGCGACAACAAATATAATCTGTCAGATGGTGACAGATTAATAACTAGGTTTTGTGAGCAACATTTTCCAGAGCAATGACCAAAAGAAATAAGTTTAGCAACAAAATTCTAAAGTAATTGTTTACTTATCTTCGCCAAATTCTTTAGATGATCCAAAAAGAGATCAAATCAAAACCAGAATTAATAAAAAATTACATAAACTAAAATGTTTTGGCCATTTCTTTCAGTTTGGCAAAGTTTAGGTTTTAATTGGATTTGTAAACCTAATAGCAAGAGATCCCTACAATGGCCACATAAAAGAGGATCAACATAAGGCAGTTAATCGGCCGCATACTATTAATTATGCAGATGCATAGTACATTATCAAAGAATAGTAAACTTGATCTATGATGAAAACGAGAAGTTTTGCTTCACAATGACTCCTATGTAGGACATATATCAATCAATTCCCTGAACAAAACTTAAACAATAAAATAGTAGAAGCCAAATTGAGAACTTTGACAGTGTTGATCCAATTCAGTACACCATGAGATTGTATCAAAAAATCACATAATAGTAACTTGTGTCCCTGCAAACCACTTTTGCATATTTGACATTCAGCCACATCATACTTTGTAGAGAATTATGTACTTGCTAGCTAATTCGGACATAAATGATCATAAAACTGCACCAGATGGACCATAAATAACATACTTAGCATCCACATGTGCCACATGGAAGAGGAAATAGCATGCTGACCTGATAAATTTCACTCACGAACTCCAAAAGAGAGACAAAAGGTTGCTGGCCAATTTCGTAAGTTTCTTGAGTATGAGCACTGCCTTCAATCATCTGACTGTGAGGGGCAGTAGTGCGGTAGGGGCTAAGCATAGCCATAGCCTTCTCTTTTGTTTCTTTTACCTGTCATGAATAAAGCAGAATTTCCTTCAGTGCCTCAAAAGGCATAGAAAACTAGCCATAGCTTTATGCAAAAATCAGCAACACGCTGAAGTAACAAGACTGCAACAGCAACACGCTGAAGTAACAAGAATGCAACAGCAACACGCTGAAGTAATATTATGTATGATGGAACAGCTAGTCAGTTTATCTTGTCTAAAATTCAACTCAAAAGAGACTCAACCCATCCTCATCCCCAAAGGAAAACTACCAACTGCCCCTGCTCGTAAAGGGATAAACACCTGACATGGAAAGTTGTATGTAAATAAGTGTAAACATTTTGGATAAACTATGCAAAAATTAATGTACATGTAGATCTCCACATGTAAAATGTACATACAAAAATATCATCATCTGAATTTATTCTTCATTGCTGTAAGCTTGATATATACTACGATCCGTGAAAAAACTAAGATAGTGGTTGCCACAGTATCTGCATGTGAGGATCATGAGAAGGTAGTGGCAGTCATAGACTCATAGCTGTCATCGAGCTGGGAATGGGAATGGCAGTGCGTATGGTCAAGATGGGGAATAGTTCATATTAGCTTTAGAATGAACCGCTCCTGTACGATTTGGACAGACGTGCAGGGGTTTAGAAAAAGGTAGCAATCAAGGTTTGGGATGGGAAGAAGGGAGAGAGATGAAAATAATTACTCACAAACTATGGGTGGAATGAAATACATATGTTCACTCACACTTATAAAGTTTTCTCATAATATCACTCACGAGACCACTGTAAATGCAGAAGATTAAAAGGCTTTTGGCCATTTTCAATAAAGATATGATGCATTATCTCAAACAAAAAAGTGGTTAGACAAACCTTGTCTCTGGCAAGTGGATGAGAAAGAAAGCATGTCATTTGCTTGTGAAGATATGCATTGTACAGGTAAATCATGTCTTCGTCATCATTCTGCAGAAAGTTATCTGAATCAGGTTGATATAGAAAATCTGGCACTACTCCTTGTCCACCAAATATTATGCTATCATTTCAGACGGCAAATTGATACTTGTCTTATTAGGACAAGGGATGATATAGCCATAATAATAAGGTTCAAACATGAAATGAATATCAATTGTCAACTTATAAGCAACAGAATAATATCTCGAATAGCAAGCCCTAGGCAGTAGTAAGACCGACGTAAACACTGAAAAGCAGATATAAATTAGTTCAGTTACTAGAAGTCAACTTAACAAGTAAGAATCAAACCAATCAGTAACAGATAATTTATTAAGGTGAGCAACAAAAGATATCACATGGAATTTGTAAGTCTGGGTAAAACAGTCTGAAGTAAGTTAGTGTAAACTGTAAACAAGAATCTATGAACATAGGGAGTTGATTTCCTTCGTAAAAATAAAATCAAACATTGAACAATTATTGCATGGATGATGGATACAATTTTCCACCTTGAAAGAACATTTCTCGTACTCCAAATGCTCTAAGCAAATCCCAAGAGAAAATACATCCATCAGTTTTTTGTTGCACAGGGGGCGAAGGGGCAGAAGCAGTAGGAGGGAAACTCACCGACCAACTTTGGTTTAAGATAAGCTCACTCATTGGAGCAAGTCATACACCAGCGATAGGCATATGCTACACGAAATAACAAATTAGGCCACGCACGTAATTAAGTAATGGAATAGAACTATATCTGTGTTGTTGCTTTCCGGAGACACCCGTACCAAATCATCTCCATACATTCAAACACTGACTTCCTGTTAGAACCGAACTCCCTAAAGGATATCCTAACACGGACTAGGTTCAAAGCACTTAGAAATGAGGTAGTGCACTAATGTTGGGTTCATTCAGGATAACAGAAAACAATTTTATTGAAGTTTTGGAGATACATATTAGGTGTCAACGTGGAATCAAAAGCCAAAAGACAAAGCAAAAGAACAGAGACCACGTCCAATGTTTCTATAGCCTACTGCCATTAGATTGAAATAGGAAAGATGGGGTTTTGAGATGCCATGAATGCCTAGCTATTCAGCACCAAGTGTTTAATTGCTACATCAGTCCAACAGAAAGATTAAACACCAACCTGATATGCTGCAGTCCGAAGAATCTTTTCCAGCCAAAACTGGAAAACATTATTGGCGAAAATGACTTCCAAGCATGAGCAAATACTTTTCATATCATTAGAAAAGGTACTAGATGTTATCTCCTTCGCATCATTTGCATCTTGAACCAAAAGCAGAAGCACAACCCATGCAAGCCTTACACAATCAACAAAGCCTTCAACTAAAGGATCATTTCCAGCAACCATCAGCTGAAGGAAGCATTAGATCACGTAAGGTTCATACTCACAGAGAAAGATATACAATAGCAGACTAGTCGGTACGGTTCATCTTACAATCTCATGAAATTCACGCCTAAAGGAAGCATCATGAGACAATATGGGCACTTTGTCATGTACAGTGCTCAAAGCATCTGATACGAAAGTGATGACAAGCGAGAAAAGCAGGCTATATGAAATCTGCACACAAAAGTCCCAGTATGTTATGTCATAAATAACACAGTATGTTATAGATACCAAAATTATAGGAAAATATAACGTTCATTCTGCAGTCACAAATTAAACAAGAGCTGACAAAGGAAGAAGGGAGGGTAAGCAAATGCTTGGCAAACAATAACAACTTCTGGCTCTACAACATCATGCTACACATGAATATAAAATTAATAGCTCTTTTCACATAAAAAAGAGAAAAACAAGGACCAACAGACAGACCAGATTTTCCTAAAATCAGGTTTAACTATTACATAAGCAAATACTATAAAGATAAACTTGGTATCCGCATCTTGCTGTATTTATCTGTAAGAATCTTTTCATGGTGGACTCTTATTAGAAACTGTAATGAATAAACTGAATATACTGCACCCAGGTCTGATGACGAGAAGCTTAAACACAACTGCAGAAGTATAAATCAACTTTGTGTTCTCGGTTTGTATTGACAGTGTAGAACTCTCTCTCCCACGTAGAAGAGAAAGTGAGCCAGCATTTCCACAAGGACGTAAGAAGCAGCCATGAAGGAACCCCAAAAAAGCAATCAATGTGCATGGTTTAACCAGAGGAAAATCTCTAAGAGATGCAGACCAATAAAATGATCATTATGTATATACATCTGAATTGTACGAGAAACAAAATACACCTGAGATGTTTGATGCAACTATAAAATGCCTGTGTGCAAGTAAGAACAAGATAAGCAGACCTGATTTCTCAACGAATCCGTGGTCCCGCTACATTCCGCAGCACTTTCCCTTAAAGCAACAAAAATCTCTTTAACATCTTTAGAGCCTGCAGGATCAAAGTCATTCAATTTCAGTTCTTGCAAAAGATAAGAACCAAAACGTGTCAAGTCCTCATATCCAAGATCATTCACAATGATTTCATTGATTTCTTAGGCCAAAGAATAGGAGAGAAATTATCCAGGCTTGTTCATGTCAACTCATATACAATAAAGATGAGTAGTATACTGAAAGTTCAAGTTATTGATAGATAATCAAAATACACCTATATATGTTTGCGATGGTTCTATTTAATTATAAATTAAGCCCATCGTCTCTTCATTCAAGAGATGATGCAGAAGTTACACAGAGGGCATTTCAAGCAAAGTTGACCAAATGTAAGCGAATTGAAGCCCGCCACAAGCAGAGAAAAAAGTATTGTCAAAACTGCAACGAATTTGAAAGTATAAATGAACGAAACAATTGTTTCATAACTATTAAGTACAGTACGCTGTTAAAGGCTCAACCAAAACTTTAGGTATATGAGGAATTGCCCCCACCTAAAGAGGACGCTAAAACTATTTGTAACTAAGCATGCAACACATCGCAACTAGTGAACTAAATAAATCCAGCACGAGATGTCCCTTTCGAGGCTTACTTGCACGTTCAACCAAAAGCGAAAGAACAAGACAATGGCCGAGAATGAGCCTCTCTCTGGAAACTACATCTTTCCTTTCCACCAGAGCACCCCTTGAGTCAAGAATGTAACTCTCAGAACTGGGGCCCCCTAAACCTCTCGGCTCTTCTCTTCTGAGTTCCTGGTTAGAAAGAAGTCAATGATGATATAATCAACTATGACGATGAGTAATAAAAAAATAATGAATTGACAATAGACATTGAACAGAAGAACACAGGAATAGACTGGGAAAATCTAGAAAAAATTATAATAATGTACAAGACGAATAAAAAAGAAAACAAAAGCAAGACAAATCATAGAAATGAAAAAAAAAATCCATGTCTTCAAAGGTTTGCTGGTAATACTACACAGATTCTTTTACGCAGTTTCCCTGTAATAAGCTATGAGAACGAATAGCAAAAACCTGCCCTCATAGCAAAAACTAGATATGGAGAATAAAGACTTTTGAAGAAATCCATGGAAGTACTAAGAGATTGCAATTTGTACATGTTGCAAGTACATTTCGAAGTAAAAGGCATCCTCTTAAAGAGAAGTAAACACCATTCACTGTCCATGGTGATTTCTTGTACCACTCGATCCTAAAAGACGCACAAGTTCCTCCATGTGGAATTCCAATGTGATTTGCCAACCTAGAATGCACAACCGGCCAGATAAGCTAAACTAGTGGCATTTGTTCAATCCTATCCGGTCTCACGATCCCACTCTTAAGACTCATTGATCCTGCTTAACTTATGCTAGAAGCTGGACATCCTTTGGGTTTGAGCTTTTGCAATCAAGTTTCAGATGTATCTAGAAATTACAGTAGTCATTTTGAACCAAAACAATAAGACTGCAGTTGTTCCAATTTAAGAAACTCAACAAATATAAGAGCTACAGAAAAGTAACCGAACTACACATTGATAACATAAGAATACTAGGGCAGGAATTTATTTCATTCCAATAAATATATATTAGGAGAATAAAGTCAAACCTTTATGAGTGAAAGCAGTCGCTGTCTAAGTCCGGAAGTAATGAGATCTTCCAGGTAGCTTTGAATGTCTGCTACAACATCAGCTTCAAGACCCTGGTCAAGAACAACAGCCTGGAAAAAGCCCCCAAAAAAGTTTAGCTATCAGGAACAAAATGTTTCGCATCATGACATACAACTAAAAATAGACGTACCCGGAACAGCGTGTAAATTGCAGTTAGTAGATCTCGTCTCTCAGTATACCAAAGTCCCGCAGCAAGGCGAAAAATTTCTAATGGCTCTCGACCAAGCAATCCCCACTAAATGAAGGGGAAAAAAAACAGAAATATTGAAATGTTTAACTTATAGTCAATTTGTAACTCAAAATATCCAATAGGCAGAGTTCTTTGCTCGAGTAACTACTCAACTGCCTTGTTTCATTTATCTTTTGTGCGTTTGTGTAATCTCTAGGCTAATAGTAGGTGTAAAACATCAAATGTTACCTCTTGATTAGCGGAAATAAGCAAATGCACACAGTCTATTTCATTGAGATGGAGATCATCACTCAATTTTAAAGCCTAAAAAACAAACATTAACAAGTAG
This sequence comes from Lippia alba, assembly GCA_037834125.1. Lineage (NCBI taxonomy): Eukaryota > Viridiplantae > Streptophyta > Magnoliopsida > Lamiales > Verbenaceae > Lippia > Lippia alba. The sequence goes on along the minus strand of JBBMKE010000002.1, from coordinate 5,245,096 downwards.
TTAGACCTGAAAGACTTGGAACAAATCAAAAAGTAGGAGCAGCATCAAACAGAAACTGAATTCAGTGGTTAATAAGTGTAGCAAGCCCATGTCATATAATCAATCTATAACTTTTGGTAGAAATAGTTAGACAACAATGTAGAATTTCACAGTGTATTGAGCACCCAAGTTTAAGATACAATCCAACAGAGGCTGGTAATAATAATCCCTAGAACATAACTCCACAAAATACATGAAACCTATGCATGATTCATAACTACAAACCCACCCAAAAAGAAGTTTGAGACAACCCAACTACTAAATCCGTGAATCAAAAGCAAGAACACAGGAACACAGCTACTTTGACTTCCGATGCCAGATCATGCCTGACCCTAAAAAGTAACAAAAGACATAAAACCTATGCATGATCCTAACTACAAACCCACCCCAAGAATCAAAAAGAACCCATGCCTTGAAAACAAGAACACAGGCAGACAGCTACTTTGACTTCCGATGCCAGATCAGACCTGATCCTAAAAATTAACCAACACCATCCAACTTTTGATGTCAAGCTAGTAATACAGAAAGCTTTCCATGCTCTGATAATGAAATATATTACTAGTCACTATCAAATAATATCATTGAATATTTATTTATGCTTATGTCACACTATTAAGCATATACTTCTGGTCTCATTTTCCAAATCCAACTCTAAGTGAGGTTGAGTCTTGTCAAGAGTAAAACATAAGAATTAAGAACCAAGGATTTTGTAAGATTATGAAGAAAAGGACAAAGGATTAACTGCGGTCACCTTTGCATGTTCATGACAACGTCACCATCATTCATTGAGATAGAAATGGGATGCACACAATAGGCACATATATATTAGTTTGCAGAAAATAGTCTTAACAAAATAGGAAAGCTAATAAAATATATGGCATTATATATTTATATATGCTGCATGCATGCCAGAGTTTTAACTCGGATTTAGTGCTAGCATATTTAAGTATATCTTGTGCTATGCTCATAGGTAACCATCTCATTATTTATCATCTGTTAGGAGAACAACTATAAACCTTTTTGCAGCAAAACGAATATTGAATATTCTATATGTGGAAATCTTAAACTAATCTTATCTCCACATTATTCACATTTCGCAGCTTCAGGCTTTAGAATTCAAAGAGAAATCTCTTACAATTGGCTGACAGTGTCAATCATTTAGGAACCAAAGGCATGCCACCATTTCAAGCATTTTTACATTATACTTCTGATTCAGAACATATAATAGAAAATATGTAGAGTAAAAAGGACATGAAAACTAACTATCTGAACATCCTGGTCATCTAGTGAGATTGGTCCGCCATCTGGCAGTCTCACTTCTTTCGACTGGACTTGAGCTCTGTCTGACGGTTTTGGAGGCTGTAAATATTGAGGGAAAAAGAGAAATAGAATAGATTAGTCGAACATCATCAATGATGTGGTGAAGGATGCATGCAGAGAATCCCGGCCTCAATATTGTTCTCTTACAAGAATTTCAGCAACAGATTTTATTTGTAGAACACATGTGAATGCTGTATAGTGAAAACCAATTGAAATGTTCTTGAAATAAGGATTTCCTCAAGTATTCTAGCTTATTATTGATGGCCTAACAGAAATCCTGGCAAATACTCCTTTTAAACCGCACATACACGCGAAGATTTTATTAACAAAACATGGAAATGAGCTGAAGTAGCATAAAACAAAAACGAGAAAAAAAAAGACTGGGACCTGAAATCTCATCCAGTTAAAATATTTTAGAAGAACCCAGCTCGAAAACAACTTTAGAAACATAACGTTTCTCCACAAGATTGAACAATCCAATTCTAGAACATAATTATCAAGTTCTCCAACACATTCCTCTGCTTAGCAATCCATAAGTAGGACGATTCTAAACCTAAAAGAAAAAAGAAAATCGGAAGCTTTAAAGATATATAGCATAAGAAGGTACCGAGTAGGAGAGGAGAGCCTTGAGGGAGGGGAGCGAGTGGCGAACGGCGTGAATGAGCTCGATTCTGTGGGCGGCAGTGGGCGGAGTCCGGCCGAGTAGGGTGGATTCAATTACAGATAAAAGTTGTTTCGGCGACACCATTGCGAATCACAACGAGACCGGAGAGATGAATGTTCGTCTCTGCTATTGCTATGGAAGAGAAGAGGGTTCTAAGGGCGGGAAAAGCCCTAATTCAGGGTTTTACCTTCAAAGGCATGTATGTGGCCACCCAATTCCACCCTTCTGTGTTCTGCGCCCTCTTGGGAAAAATTAGTTTATTTGTTAATTCTCGTTTACTTTATTCCAAATTATTAATTTTGTTTTCGGGACAATTATTTATAAGTCCTTTCCAAAATCATATTATTTTTCTTAAATTCATTCTCTTATTTAAGGTAAAATATTTTTTGCATCCTTTTTTTTTGATAGTTTGAATTTTAATATTTAATTTTTAAAATTATATGCTTTAATTTAATACCCAACAAATGTTGGGCCAAGAAATGAAATAAACTTGGGTCCACTTATTCAATGTCCAACAAAGTGAAGAACAATAGATGGGCTGAAATGAAGAAGTTGAGATTCTTCCATTTCCATGGTGAATATTAGTTTGGATTATCATCCTCCGATTATTATTATTATTATTATTATTATTATTATTATTATTATTATTATTATTAAATCAATTCATTCAAGTCCCGCAAATTCTGGGATTTGTTATCAGCGAAAAATCCAATATGATATTAATTAATGATTCAAATAAAACAAGCTATTAGTTAATCATTTTCGATTTAAGTTTATATTAAATTTGAATTTTACTATGATTGGTTCAAAATAATAAATATAAATTTTTATTTTGAATTAACTAAATGGGCTCTCAATCTCAAGTCCATGAAGTCAAGAGAGTCCAATACATGATTATAAATAAAGTATCGGGGCTCACAATCAAAAGATGATCGGAATTCAGAAGATCAAATTAAGGAATAAGTACTAAGGACTAAGGATCATACACCAAGTGTTAAGCACTTCAGGAATTAAAGGCAATCAAACATTCAAACTCTCAATTCCCCGAGTCCTTGTCATTTGCCTTTTCCCATGCAACGATCCAACCCCTTCGTCCAAATTTACACTGGAATCTAGCAAATACTATATTCGATCCGAGATCGAAGCGTCAAACCATTGAATCGATCTGTAGAAAATAATCAAAATATATATAGAGATTGCACTATTTTTTTTCAAAATTAAATTAATATTATCTTTATATTCCTATTTTCTTATATCTTTTAATTATTTATTGCATATTTGATGAAAATTTATGTAAAACACACACACACACACATATATATATATATAGGGAGAATTACATTTCACCACCCTGCATTTAGGCCTAATTACAACATAATCCACGATTTTTAGGAAATTACAAATTAGTCCCTAACTTTTGAGAGCCGTTTGTGGTCCTTAGGGTTCCGTTATGTCATTCCAAAAATTCTCCTGATTTATTGTTAAAATCATATTTTGTAGGGATCGTTTTGTTATTTTTGTAAACTTTAGGGATGATTTTGTAATTTTGGTCATATATTCAATGTAACACTCATAAAACCGCCAGGGGCATAAATGTACTTTTACAAATTCTGTTAAGGGATCTCAGATCAAACAAAATTATAGGGACTAAAATGTAATTTTCTAAAAATTGTGGATTAAATTGTAATTAGGCCTAAATGCATGATAGTCAAATATAATTTTCCCTAAAAAAATTGTATCATCATATTTGTATCATATCGTGGTTGTGTCCGTATCGATAAAGATCATTAGACATACTATGGTCACAATCTCAAAAGTAACCATATCAGACAATGGATATAGGTTGTATCACATATTATCCTACACAACATTATAGACATTATGTAATTATGAAGCTACAAGAATCAATTCAACCTAAGTTTCCATTCTTTATAGCTCTAAATGGATTTGCTTTCATAAAAAGAATGGAACACCATGCATGAACAAAGTGCAATAAATATTATTTTACTAACTTAGACTACCCTCCATTTTGCAACATTATAAGCACATGAATTAGTTAATTAATTTTTTAATTGTTCTAGGTTTTTCCAATAGAATTCCTCCACACTTTATAATCACTTTTCCCCATATTTACTCTTAAAAAAGGTTCACTTTTTTCCTATTATTGGAATGCATTGCGAGAAGTCAAGCTAGACACTATTTAATTTGTCATTTTTCAAAGTTTAGTATAAGGATTAATAAAAGGGGTCCTCACGATCTGGCTTTATTTCAATATATCTTTCCCAAATCTAGTTATAAGTTTACGTATAGCGAGAAAGATTCCCTCAATAATTAGCACATTAATCTTATTAATCTAATCTTAATCCCATTTGTGGAAAAAAACGACAAATACATATAACGATTGTTGCATAAAAAACAAAACCTCTCGGCGTATCCGTCCACACACTTGAAACCCTGTCCCCCTACTTTCTTCTTCTTCTTTTTTTTTTTCCTAATAGAATATTTTTATAGATAAAATCGGTACAAATCACTTAGGATATAATTTTTTTTATCAATGTTAACTATGTTCTCAAGCAGTGACAGAGTTAGAAATTTTTTGTGGTGTGAGTCGATCAAGGTATAATACTAAAATCAAAATAACAGATGACCCTTACTAGTATTAATTTTAACTTTGGTGAGGGGGTCAATAATGAAAAATTTCACAAAATCATGTATACATATATAATATATCAATACAATAATTAAAAAAATAAAATAAAATTGTACCCCTCATTCCTTAGTGGCTCCGCCACTGTTCTCAGAATTCGAAATTTATGATTAAGCTAATATAGCGATGAACTGCTAAATTACACTACTTGTTGATTCCCCAACTCTATTGTTCGAGTCAAGATCTCAAAGTTTTTAAAATTATAAAATAATCAAATTTTTAATAGTTGTCATTTTGAATTAGAAAAGTCACGATTAATTGAACATCTCTAATTTCTATTATTGATACCATCTATTAGAAAAAAGATATCCAAGACCCAAGTTTGACAAAATTACTACTTACCCATATTCCCAATTTATATATATTTGGTTTTCCATAATGTACGAATACTTCTAAATTTATAATTTTGTTGTATCATACATTATCAAATATTATATTGTACATAATATCTAATACTACTCATCACATAAAAAAAATTATATCGCCATATTTATATCCATACCACCCCAAAATCAAACAAATATCCTACATAGTCAAATACCCATTATCTTTTATCTATAAATAATTCTTTTTTTTAATTTTTTAAAAAATATTTGTACATAAAAATATTGAATTTCACCTATAAAAATTCAAGTTTTTATTAAATTTCTTAGTCGCTCGCTATACCATCCCAACAAACATCTATACGTACATATATCTATGATGCATATAAATTTTTAAACATATCATTCTAGCGTGTCGTGTCGTGTCGTATCGTATTGGATACTCGTGTCCGAAACTGCCCATGCCCATGCTGAAAATAAAAGAAAGTATCAATGTCCCCGTATTAGAGTCGTGTCCATATCCATATATATATGAAAAATTACATTTAACTACCCTGCTAGATAGGGTAATTACAATGTAGTCCATCTTTATCTGAAAATTACATTTAGTCCCTAAATGTTACAAATCGTTTGTAGTCTCTCTATTCCGTTAGGATTTCATTAAGTACCCAATGACTAAATTGCTATATTTGTAATACTTAAAGATCGTTTTGTTGGAATGTGTATACTATAGGGATGAATGTCTTATTTTATTCATTGGATTATTGGAATGATAGACTCAATCCTAACAGAACTTTAACGGAATAGAGAGATTACAAACGGTTCATAACATTCAAAGATTAAATTGTAATTTTTAAATAAAGATAAATTACGTTGTAATTTCCATATCTAGTAGGGTAGTCTGCTGTAATTTTCCATATATATATATATATGAACCGTTATGTCTATATTTCCTCTCTTTCCCATTCTCTTCACGAGCTTCCTCATCACCACGATCGATTTCTCCAAAAAACCCCGAAAAATGGACGACAAATCCCGTATCCCCGCCGGCCTCACCCCGGCGGAGCACTCCGTCCTCGACCCCGTGATCGACGCCTACCACCTGTTCGACGCATTGCCCCGCACATGCACCTCCCTCATCACGCAGCGCATCGACGCCCCCGCCGCCGCCGTCTGGCCCCTCGTCCGCCGCTTCGACAACCCGCAGCGCTACAAGCACTTCATCAAGTCCTGCCGCCTCACCTCCGGCGACGGCTCCTCCGTCGGCTCCGTCCGCGAGGTCACCGTCGTCTCCGGCCTCCCCGCCTCCACCTCCACGGAGCGCCTCGAGATCCTCGACGACCGCCACCACGTCATCAGCTTCCGCGTCGTCGGCGGCGAACACCGCCTCAACAACTACAGATCCGTCACCTCCGTCAACGAATTCAAAAACGAGGATGGTGGGGTTTACACGGTGGTGCTGGAGTCGTATATTGTGGACATTCCGGAGGGGAATACCGGCGAGGATACGAAGATGTTTACGGATACGGTGGTGAAGCTGAATCTGCAGAAGCTCGGGGTGGTGGCGATAGCGAATATGCATGGGCATGAATAATGAAATTGAAATATTTTCGTTGATTTTTTTTTTTTCTGAATTTCTTTGTTCGGTGATTCTGGGCTAGCTTAGCTCCATGATTGCTGGCGAAGCTGTAACAATGCAGAAAGCCAGGTATAATGTCGATAATAATGTAGGTTGAAGACAATGATGATCTTTGTTGTGGGTTTTAATTTTCTTTTATTGAAAAAAAATATTATATTCATTGAATATTACCACCAAGTGGTTTAGCTTAGCAGTCCGGCGCTAAGCTAGCTTAACCAGAGGTTTCGAATTCGAGTCCTAGATGGGAACGCAACCACCATTGGTAAGAAGAGCTTTACACCCTAAGTGGTCCGTCCGGACTCGACCCATAAAAATGGGCTATAGAACCAAAACGTATTTATCCAATATTATAAATGTTCTTGATAGTGGCTAGAAATTAATGGGTTTTCAATATTATAAATGTTCTTAATAGCGGCTAGAAATTAATGGGTTTTCTATGTGTTGTTTCTTTAATGCAAATTGGAAAAAGTTTGAATTTCATAGTTCTTAGGATAATATCCGATTGAATGCATATGGTATGGATGTTCTTTCCAAATAAAATTATAAATTTGATATGTCAACTCAATTAATTTAATTTCTTTCAATATATTTTATTTTTCTACAATCAAATATGATTATATCTTAAATATTGTGTAATTAAATGTAATTCTTTTTTATTGGAATTCAATTTTTTTTTGCTAGGAATCCAATCTAATTTTACACACATGGCAAACTCCTAATTTTTCATTTGTAAATTAGGATAAATAAAATTAATTTCAGACAAAAAATATATATTAAATTGCTTGAGTTTAAAAATACAATCTTATTTTTTTCACCGAAAAGTGAAATATATCAAACACTCTAAATTAACCGAATTAATATACCAAATTTACAATTTTATCAATTATTATTATTATTATTATTTAATTGTTAATGGGGGTGGATATGTTGATTTAGTTATCGTTTTGGTGGTTTGGTATTTTTGTCTTTGGGGGATTCATAATTGGTTTGTTATTTTTTTTTTAAATTTTAAATTATGATGTATAGATACGGCTATGATATTATAAACACGATATAGATGCGACGATATAATTTTTTTTAATTTTTTACGAAAAAAATATGCAATACAGTATTCAACACAGGTGATCAACACGGTACGATACGCTACGCTACGATAAAATGATCATTTTACAAATGTAGGGTATTATAGTTTTTTAATATAGTTTGAACGTATGATATTCTTGTGGATGGAAAAAGATGTTTCAGCTATATATGTTTAAATAACTATTTGTAGGATTATAGTACTCGGGAGGATTCAACATTAGGGTTAAAACTTCTATATTTGGAGATCAAGTCGAGACAAGTCTTATGAAAAAATGTTTAATTAATGTAATTTTAAAAGTGGTCTATTACTGTCTGATTTTTTGTGACAGTGTCCCTAACTTATAATCATGGGTCACTATAGATAATATTATAACATTTTGTGTTCCCAATCTAGCTACAAGTAGTAATATTCAACACTAGTACTGTAGCATTGCCGATTATCTACTCACAAAATTAAACCTCCATTTTGATTTTTATTTACATCATTTTCAAGTAAATATTTTTTTTTTCTAAGTACAATTTAATCCCTATGACCTGTGAGATGTGTTGGGTTCCATCTCTTGTGGACTCAATGAATTGTGTAACACATGTAATTAAGAGAAAATGGTTATAATACAAGACTTCAAAACATATGTACATGTAATGTATTCCCCATAATATGAAATGAAGATATTTGAACATCCCACATTTTAATGAAATAAATCATGTTTGAGTAACCACACTTTATGAACTAACTTTTAAAGTGATTAATTAGATCGAATATAAATTTTTACATATCATCAAAGTAAATCGCATTTTATTGAAGGTTTGGACATGCGGGGTATTCGTTAACATCCTATAATGAAAATGAAACAAGTCATGTGCTTGTTGATATATGTTTGACAACCCGCATCTCATGAATTAACTTTTGGGGTGAGTTAGATCGGATACAAATTTTTACAAGATCTGTAACTGCATCCTAATAGTGCATCAGACTCAACTACTTGATTTGCATAGATACTTTACTATAGAATATAGTGTAATTCTAACCCCAATTTATTCGATTCAATGAAATTAATTAGTATAATATAAGAGGGAGAATATTTTATACTTATCATATAATTAGCATAAATTTTTAAAAAATAACCAATCAAATAATAATTACAGTTTACTAAGCTATATAATTAATTTAATTTTAAAAAATTGATTTTGAGCTAGAATTTTTCGATCTAATTAATAGAGAACCAATGGGATTGTTGTTTCTCTCACACACACGAACACATGTTACGAAGGAGAAGCACCATACTTTATGATGCACTCGTGTAATCGGATAGAAAGGTGTTTGAATAATTGATTACTTCCACACTACATTTGTGATGTGATTACTTCAACTTTTAATAACTTTCTGTGTTGCAACTTTGCATGCGTGCGTAAAGGAGACATTAGGGACATAATGTATAGCTTTTCTAAAGTGCATATACATGTTTATATATACACGCACATATTATTTACGGAAAGCCCGTAAATTTAGTATATCTACTCAATTAATTCAATGTGTTTGATATATTTTATTTTTTGTGATAAAATAGGAATATACATATTTTAAAAGTAATGTACTAATTTAATACACTTTTTAATCAGAATCTAATTTTATTTGTTAGAAACCCGACGTAGTTTTACATGTAATGAACTAAGGAGTTCGTCACGTGTAAATTACGGTGGGTAAAATCATTTTTCTGATAAAAAAAATGCATTAAATTGCTTGGTTCTTTAGATACGGTCCTATTTCTCCTCCAAAAAATAAAATGTAACAATTGTATTGAATTGATCGAGATGATATACTAAATTTGCAGTTTTTCCTACTATTTACAAACTAACCAGGATTTATAAGCTGAAGTCCGAAATTTTTTTTAAAAAAAAATCAAGTTAGAAGGAGAATGGATAGTGAAATACTAAGTTTTAAAATTTTAAAAAAAACATAAAAATAAAAAAAATTGAAAAAAAAAAAGTACAGCCGCGAAAGTTGAGGGTTGCCTCCGTTATTAATACTATTTGATGTGGTGTACCCTCGACTTGTTCTTCTAACGATGTTTGTTTGTTTATTAAAAAATTACGTTCGAGATACAATCCAAAAACGTTTGTAAGAGTATTATACGTTTGAAAAGACAATAATTAAGAAAATTGAATTAGAACTTTTGGAGGGGGGTTCAATTTGAAGCTAAGTGAGAGACTCGTGAGTTGCCCTTAAGCTACATGTGACCTTTTTCCACAAATTTCATTTCCTTTGTGCATGTTATTAACTTTATTTAGGGTCATGAATCAACATAATCATCATCATGTGTGTTTTTCCTTTTGGAATCATCGCATCTCAACATTAATCTCAGCCAAACATTTCAACAAATTTTTATTCATTAATCTTTATATAGTTTGGTGAAAATCTCATGTAGAGTACGGAAATATTATCGATAATCGGAAGCTTAACTGAAGATTTTGTATTCGAGTTTTTAAAATTTTATTATTATTATTATTATTATTATTATTAATGAGAAGAGTTCTATACTTTTATAGTTTGACTTTTATCTAATATAAATCCAGACAAATGAGATTTAAAAATAAAAATTGATGAGCGCTCTAAATGTAATAGACGATTTGAATTAGAAAATATATTTTTTAAATCTTTTTCATACTATAATTATTTCCTTCTCCTAATCTGAGTTGTCTATTAATATACTTATCGCATGTTTATGATGAAATATGAGATGAATCACAAATTTGAAAGTTGAAACCGAAGATCGGAAGACATTATTTTGGGCCTTCTAATGGGCCGTTACAAGTTTCGAGTTCTGAGTCCAATTATTTAATAGAACCAAAGGCCCATCTACCTTTGGGCTTTTTGAGGTCTGAGGAGTTGTTTCTTGAAATATTCACAAATAAACTTCAAAAAAATGTTTGTTTATCTATAATAGTATTGTCTCAACTAAGATAATTTTTTAAGAAATATTTGGCAAAATTAAAGATGTGCTTTGCAGAACATTATGTAAGTCATTTATTTAAAGCAATGGCATTTTGGATTGGAGAAATAATAATTTTTAGCAGAATGTAAATAGTAAAGGGGCAGTAGTTTTAAACTAGCTGAATTGAAATAATTTTAGTTTGCTCTCTTATATAAAAAATGTTCATACTATCTCCCCAAATGAGATTTATAAATTTAGTTAGCTCCTTGTTGACCTAAAATGATTGTTTTACCCTCAAAACTGCAAATCCATAAATTTATACTACATAATAGTATATAAGTACTGCATTCTTGAGTTTTTATACTACATTAAGTGAATTTCATACAACATACATTCAAATTCAATCATGTGCTGATTTATTTCAAAACTGCAAATCCATGAATTTATACTACATGATAGGATATAAGTACGACATTCTTGAATTTTTATATTACATTATGTGTTTTTCACACAAGATACATTTAAAATCGGAAAGTGATAGCCTTCAGGGGCAACTTGGTAAAATCGCACAGAATAGGTAGTGAAGTAAAATTGATAAACTCAACTAGGGAGTTAGTATGGACAAATTTAGAAGGGGGAGCTATGCCAAAATATGGTGCTCAATTGGGGATTTATATCACATTATCTAATATATATATATATAATATGCGTTAGTATTCTCAGTCGTTTGAAATCGCCACAACAGTAGTTCTACTCATTTAAAAAACATATACTTAAAATCATTGCGAAAACGGTTTCACTCGTTTTAAAAATCATAGAACAAATTCTTCATTTTAAGAAATAGTTGCAATATATATATATAAATTTTTCTTTTATATCTCATTTAGTTGATTTCGAATAGGGCGATCAGTGAAACTCTCTTCAATATATTTTTCTAATAAGTAAGTTTCGAAATTCTTATTTCTTAAAAAATAAAGTAAAATTTGTCTCTTATTACCTAATCAATCACCATTAAATCAAAATTCGAAAAAAAATTAGGAAATTATAGCCGAAAGTGCACATAAAAAATCACATGTACCATTAACAATTAATGTATTATTTTAGGAAATTATTTTTTTATTTTTTTTGGTAACAAAAAAAAATAAAATTAAGGTTTCGGGTAGCAGACTGATCCTTCATAATAAGAGTCTTCAAATAGTAATTTGGTTTGTCTCAAATTGTGAGCCCACAACAAGAATGCCTAATTTTCATAAGATAGTCAATGTACATATTCCTTTCGCACCATGTATAAATAATCTTTATTTTCGAAGGGCGATCAAGGAGTGCTTTACAATCCATAATCAAAATACTCCAAAGGTGCTGATCAAGAATGATCTTATGATAAAAAATAAGACAAAGCATTATTAACGAGCCACACTCCACCCGAATCTTTTCAAATCCTCTATCACACAATAGTCAGAAATTATCTCATTATATTGAAAACACATATATTCCTTATTGTACTTATTTTAATTTATTCAAATTTGAATATATTATATAATATATACTCCAAATTTGCTTGCAGCATCACTGCATTATACACTCTCTCATCTCTCAGCAGTACTGTATCCAGTGTAGCAGTGACTAAGAGTACACTGGTGTGCAACAGTCTTCCACCGTGGCTTTTAGCTTTAACCCTTCATTATTTGATGCAGTATGTTGTTTTGTAATCTCTCATTTCCCATCACACCCTCTGGCCTCTTTTTCTGTCTTTACCCTTAATCGATATTTTTAAAAATATTATTTTATTGTATCATATCGTTTAGATATTTGTGTCCGACATCGTATCTGACACTTCTCACGTAAAAAATTTAAAAAAAAATTCATATCGTCATATCTATGTCGTGTCGTGTCCGTATTCGGGCAACATAAATATCTAATTAATTAAAAAAGATAACCCCTTTTTTCCCCATGGAACCAAAATGGCCCCAAGATTCACTGCAATTGCACAGTACTATCATAACACACAGTATTTTGTTTTTCATGATCATTGCAATGCTGGATGCCAGAGCAGATAATGAGGAGTGGACAGAATTGTGTGTAATTGTGTGTGTGAGAGAGAGATAGAACAAAGAGAGAGAAAAGAGTCCTTCAAAAGGCTGCAAGGAAGAGAAATGAGTGGAAATGCAGCATGCAAAAGAGTAATGCTAATACCAAATGATGTTCTTTGACTTCTTTCCTCTCTGTCTACGTAGAATAATTTGAATAATTACTCTTTGAGGCATTTTATCGAACGGTTGGGGGGGTCTGAAATTTTCATGGCTCTTTGGTATTTTGGGGGGTTGAAACTTGCAAAATGAAATGATTTAATTGGTCTATTGTGTGAAAAGAGGAGTCTTTTGAAGAAATAAAGGAGATTTTTGTTGTGGGAGATGATGATCTGAAGAGGGTCTGTCTGATGATGATCAGGCTCTGAATTATGCAGATTATTGGGTTCTGTGATCTTGGATGATATCCCACTTTTCTTTACTTGTTCATGCAAGTAAAAACAGCTCACTTTTTGCATTTGGCCTTTTGCATTTGATTCTTAGTCTCTCTCTCTCTCTCTGATGAAAGATGCTTGTTTGCTTGTGATTTGCGCACTGTTTGGGGAGAAATGGTACCCAATGATTTCCTACATATGGTTCGGGAATTCTGATTAGCTCTAGTGCACGGATACTTTTAAGGATATCATTTTATCACATTGTGTCGTGTCGGATATCCGTATTTGATATCGTGTCCGACACTTCTCACATTAAAAATTTACAAAAAAATCCGTATTGTCGTATCTATATCGTGTCGTGTCCGTATCCGTGCAACATAGCTGATCAGTAAAGAATCAAACCCTCCTTTTTTATGCTTTTTACTTGCAACTTACATCATTTGTTCCCCTTAAGAGAGAGAGAGGGAGATAAATAGTTATCTTTCAGCTCTTACATTTTCACACCACAGTGAATCTTGTTGATCTAAAAGCTCTCAAAATGATGTAGAAGATCCATTTCTGTTAGAAAAAACAAGAAAAGATTGAATTTTTTAATCAGCTGTGATCAATATGCAGAGGGACTCCACTAATGGATCCTCAAAATCTGTCATCACAGACTTGGCATCCTTCTGTTATTCCGATTCCATCAACATGCCATGTCAAGATCATGAATTCCCCCACACCATGCAAATCCAG
>JBBMKE010000002.1:5220208-5231092 GCA_037834125.1 Lippia alba | reverse complement strand
TGAATTTGAAAAAACTAACCGAAGATATGGATCGAGGACGAAGAATAGGTTCCCGGTGAATTTTTTGGGTTTTTTTGGTGGTGGTCCGGCGACGGTCCGGTGGTGGCGGCGGCAGAGCTCCGGCTAAAGGAATGGGGAAGAAGATGATGATTGTGGAATTAGTAAAAAGGGTGTGGAAAAAGTAAAAAAATAGGAATAAAATAGACATTTTAGGTGAATAGAGGGTTTAGAAAAAATTATTTGTGTATTGAAAATTGGAAATATATAAAAATTGAAGTGGGGGATTTTGAAAAAGTTGAAAAGATATTAGGAATTATTAAATAATTGTCCCTTTTTTTTTCTTGGTGCAAATCCAAGAAATATTAATATTTCCTCAAATTGACGACCTTTTTGATTAACATATAATATTGAGAAACACTAATTCCTTTCATTTTCGTGATTGATATTGTATTGGGGGGGACCATAGAAAAGTAGTACTTCGATCATCGCTATCAGTAACAAAGGAATATGATGACCAAAAAAAAATAAAAAGTAACAAAGGAATATCTTTTACTGTATATATAAGCTCAACGTCTTCTGTCCTCTTCTTACATTGTTCCTAACTAATTTTTCTTGCAAGTTTTTTTTTTTTGAAACAATTTTTTTTTCCTTGCAAGTTGACCAGAGACTTTCTTTCTCTTCCATTGTTGTTAACAATTGATCTTGATCATCTGTTTTTCAGCTGCCAATCTGGACGAAAAACGCGCTCTTTGAAGTTTGAAGCCCTTCTCTTTTCCAACTGTGGAGATAGTCTTGTTGCCCCGCTTTAATAGTTTTAAGAAGCGGACAAGAATCGATTCTGCTTCCACTTTGAGGAATTAGAAGTTGTGGGAAACCCTTGATCTTCTTCATTTTTTTAAAAGAATGATGGGTTTTGGAGAAAAGTGAAGTCTTTACTCTTTTTGGTTGTTGGTATTGTATAAAAAAATTGGGGGTTGATGGGGAGAACAAAGAGGAAATTGTTCGACTTAAGTGAGGCAGTGGTATCATTTCACAAGCTGTTGGAGGAACAGCCTTTGCTTCGATTTGTTATTCCTCTGTTGCTGGTTTTGTGGACAATTGAGAAGTGGTTTTTCTCACTATCCAATTGGGTTCTTCTTGGTTTTGCTGTGTGGGCTACGATTCAGGTGAATTTCACCATTTTTTATTTTCATTGTTTGATGTTATATTGTTTTTGAGAAGATATGTTTTAACAATTGTGGACAAGAAGCACTTTTTTGAATGTGAGAAGCTTGCCTTCTTTGGACTTGAAGTTTGATTCGTGGTGAACTAGAAAAGAATTGATTAAAAGCGCGTAGTTGAACTAGAATTTTGGTTTATGATTCCCATTTGGGATTGATATGGAAAAGAATTCATTGAAGCGCGTAGTTGTACATTTCTTGATGTTTTCAAGATTGTGTGCAACAGCTATCTATTTCTAGAAAGATGAGATTGGGATGAGTTGAATTTTTGTTTAAATAAGATCATGTTGGTGATAATGTCAGTGATGAAAACTAACGTTTACTGATTTAAAATGAGTATGTGAGTTCCATTTTTTAGGAAAAATGAATAAATAAACTAGTTACCATACACTTTGCAGCATCTTATAGTAGATGATTATCCATACACATATCTTTATTGGACTTCTCCTGTGGCAGTATGGAAGTTATCAGAGACGAAGTGTAGTGGAAGACTTAAATAAGAAATGGATGCAAATGACTCTACAATCTTCGGTAAATATCTGTTGATTTATTGGTAGAACTTTTTTCATGGTTATATTAGTACTAATGGTATGCTTTGTTTATAAAACTGTGATTTTTTTAAATTTCTTTTTCATATATCCTTGCAGCCAGTAACGCCTCTAGAACACTGTGAATGGCTTAACAAGCTACTAATAGAAGTTTGGCCAAACTTTATCAACCCCAACCTTTCTTCACGGTTTGCCTCTATTGTTGAGGTAATTGTTGCATTCTCCATAACAAGGACCAAGAAATAATTAGAAAATGGGAAAAACTCCACACTAATTGATTTTGTTAATAATTTTTACCTATCTGTTCATGGATTGATTTAGTTTCGACATGTATATTGATAATATCATATGTACATAGACATATGTTTATATAATGATATTGATATTTTGCTTCTCTGTTCTTGTTTTACCTTCTGAATAATTATGTAGAGGCGCTTGAAGCATCGGAAATCAAAGCTAATTGTAAGTACTAATTCTCCAGTCTTTATTGAACCTTTGTTTTCCAGTGTTGTGCAGGGCTAAAGTATTGATGAACAAATGTTATGTTATGACATATAGGAAATTATTGAGTTACAAGAATTTTCTCTTGGTTCGCATCCTCCTTTACTTGGTCTAGGTGGAACCCGTTGGACAACTTCAGGTGATAAGGTTTGATATAATATTTCCTTTTAATTTTTATGTGAAATTCTATTTTGGTTTCTTTATTTTCTTTTGTTTTAGTTTTTCTTTATAACAACCCACAAATTTATGACTGATGATTCTATATGAAACAGGGAACAATGCGTGTGAGTTTTGACTGGGATTCGGATGATGTGAATATCATGTTGTTTGCTAAATTAGCTATGCCGTTGATGGGAACAGCTCGAATCGTTGTAAACAGCATCCACATCAAGGGTCACGTATGCATCATTCTTCTTTCCTATTTCCTTTACCCCTTTCTTTTCTTTAATTGTAGTATAGATGTTCTTGTTTATGTTTTGTGATTTTTTGTATAATTATTTTATTTTTCTTGATGTAATTTGTCAAAGGATTTCGTCTATCTTCATAATGTACCAAATATTCAAAATGTAATTTTTATTGACCACATTTTGATGTTTATTCAATTTTGGGTTGATTTAGCTATAATTGTTGCATTATGCAGCTTATTTTGATGCCAATATTAGACGGGAAAGCTATAGCATACTCGTTTGTTTCGACTCCTGAGGTGAGACTCGGAGTTGCTTTTGGAACCGGTGGAAGCCAATCTTTACCTGCAACAGAGTTACCAGTTGTTTCTTCATGGCTGGTATTTTTCTTCATTTTAGTGCTATAATATATGTTAGTTGCATTGCAGACGACAATTTGGCTAATAAATTATCTAATTGAATTTAGAGATCATTCAATCTCCAAGAGAGATTTTGACTTCGTATTTAATAGAATATAGATTAAGCTTTTAGGTGAGGCGATCACAAGTATGTTATCAAAACTACATTGATATACCCTGTGGTTTGGCTAGTTACGCAAATTATCTTTAGAAAAAAAATATATTACACTATAAAAATGCCAAATCATGTAAGTCCAAATTATCTTTTAGAAAAAAAATCCATGTTACCCTTGTTTCTCATCTTCATCATACATATTCCGATTATTTCACAGGTTAAACTTGCAACCGATACATTGAATAAAAGAATGGTTGAGCCTCGACGTCAGTGTCTTGCTTTACCAGCTAAAGACTTGCACAAGAAAGCTGTCGGCGGTATATTGCATGTCACAGTGCTCTCTTCCAGCAGGCTCGCTAGGAGTAACTCAAAGGGCCATGTTTCGTCAAAACAGATGAACTCTTCAACAGACTCTGATACAGAGTATCATTCTGGCACTAAAGAGCTTCAGACATTCTTAGAAATTGAACTTGAGGAACTTACGAGGAGAACTGATGTCAAAGCAGGATCTAGTCCCAAGTGGAACACAACCTTCAATCTTGTCCTGCATGACAATACTGGAATTCTTAGATTTAATCTCTACGAATGCCCTCCTGGAAGTATAAAGTACAACTATCTTACAAGCTGTGAAATTAAGGTACTTTTCTCCGTGGTAGTTCTTGATTTGTTTATTATCCTTTAATTATGTGTAATTTACAAAAAAACTTCTCTCTTGGTTTTGAAATTGTAAAATTAAATCAGAACTGAAGGAATTTGTTTACGTACTTGGATCAAATCATCCATACATGTATAATTTATTTGAAAATTATTTTTTTAAATGAGATTTGAATTATAACATTTAGAAGCACTAATGTTGATTTCGAAACCGACAAAAAATTTCTGTGGCTAATAGAGTTCCAGGGGAGGAAACTGTAAGTTTTGCCATTGCTATTCTATAATAGATCAAAATGAGCAATAATTTTGAAGCATTTAGTGTTTGCTTTAACTTGTGTACATCACTTCTCCCAATATTTTCCGCCTGTGCAGATGAGATACGTTTCTGATGATTCAACCATATTTTGGGCCATTGGGCCAAGATACTCTGTGATTGCTAAGCATTCTGAGTTTTGTGGAAAAGAAGTCGAAATGACGGTTCCATTCGAGGGTCCTACTTCAGGAGAGGTATTTTCCCATCTCTGTCCTTGCAAATAGCCAACTTATAACTGAAGTAACTGAATATATCAGCATTCCTTTTGCTAAATAATCTTATCTTCAAACCACCTTGCAGTTGACTGTGAAGCTTCTGCTTAAAGAGTGGCATTTTTCTGACGGTTCCCATAGCTCGACTCACTTTAGTGAAAGCTCTCATCATTCACTAACTGGACCACCATCAAACTATTTTTCCAAAACTGGAAGGAAAATCGGCATAACTGTGGTAGAGGGCAAGGACCTTCTTGTGAAGGACAAAATTGGAAAATCAGACCCTTACGTCAAACTCTATTATGGGAAGGTATTTAAGGAAATTTATTATTGTATACATGTATTAATTATATTCGTGTTGTGATATGTTTTGCATGGATGTGTTGCTTGTTCAGTCTATGCAAAGAACAAAATCCGCAGCACATTCTCCAAATCCGACTTGGAATCAGAAGTTTGAGTTCGATGAAGTAGGTGGTGGGGAATATTTGAAGATAAAATGTTATACAGAAGAAACATTCAGTGACGAGAGCATAGGTAGCGCAAGGCTAAATTTGGAAGGACTTGCTGATGGTGCAGTTAGAGATGTTTGTATTCCCCTCGAAAAAGTTAATTCGGGAGAGTTGCATCTTCAGATAGAAGCAATCAGAGTTAATGATGGTGAAAGTTCAAAGGTTTGTTTCTCTTTTCGTCCTGTTATTATTATTATACGACTAATAAACACATGCACCCTTGAGTAAGTACTTTTGATTAACAATGGTAGTTTTTCGTTCTCACTCATCCCATCACCTCTCCACTTTTATATTAATTCTCCTATCCTGTGTTGTCTCTCTTCTCTCAATCTGGCCTGCAATCTTCTTAGCTCTTTTCTTATTTACTTTCTACTCATATGAAGTACTTTAACATATTTTAAATTTTTAATAAATATACTAAAACTAATTCATTATAATTTTAGGGTAAATTTTATACCCATTGTTTAGACATCTTTACACATAGACCTTTTCTAGTTTAACATTTACATTTTCATTCTGTATGATTTGGAAATTTGCTAATGGATCACAAACACCACCCTCGTTAGTCTTTATTAGAGATTGAAGTATTTTTTAATTAAAATTTTGATAGGTATTACTGAAACCTATCAAGCTGATTAATATGGAACCATCCACACGATTGGAACTTCTAAAACTAATCCCTGGAGCCACCAGAACTACTCAAATGGCCCCTGTTAGTATTTTAACAATGAGAAAGTTTATCAAAATTAGCAAACAATGGGTTGTTGCCTTGTTGGTAAACCTTTTAATCCCTAACATATCCCAACGAATGGGTTGTTGGTAAATCATTAGCAAATCATAAGGGTTGCAAGTTTATTCAGTATCCAAGGGGGTACATCTGTAATATGTCTAACTATAGGGGTGTAGATGTAATTTGCCTATTTTTTTTGCTCATAAGTAGATTATAGTTCATTTTTATTTTACAGACGCATCGAAAGTGCCCATTGTTTTAGTTACTATTATTTTTGCAGATTTAAGAATCTTTGTTGGTTTACCCAATTAGTCATGTATCCTGGTGGGACTCGAATCCAATCTTCTTAGTTGATGCCTGACTGAGAATTTCTCTTCCTTTTTCTGTGACACATACACAAGAATACTTGATAATGGAAACTCTGGTTGAATGTGGATTTAGATACTACTTTCTTGATTCAGGGTTCGCGTGGAAGTGGTTGGATCGAACTTGTTCTAATTGAAGCAAGAGATCTTGTGGCTGCTGATATCCGAGGGACAAGTGATCCCTTCGTAAGGGTACACTATGGGGACATGAAGAGAAGTACTAAGGTTGTATACCTGTATTTTTATGACAATCTTAAAATTCGTATGTCCCATTTGTACATGATGACGACGTCTGTCCTAACATTTAGCCTTTTTTTTTTTTTCAGGTTATGAACAAAACATTGACTCCAAAATGGCACCAAACCTTTGAATTTCCAGATGATGGCAGTCCACTAACTTTGCATGTAAAAGATCATAATACTTTGCTACCAACATCGAGCATCGGAGACTGTGTGGTTGAATATCAACTGTTGGCGCCCAATCAAATGGCTGATAAATGGATACCGCTACAAGGAGTGAAACGTGGTGAAATCCACATTCAAGTTACAAGAAAAGTTCCCAACCTGGAGAAAAAATCGAGTGGAGATTTGTCACCTTCTACATTTCGCCATCAAACATCCAACCAGGTGAGGCGCAAGTCATTGCATATATTGCAACACTATAAAAGCCAATCTCCTAATAGATGCCTATATCAGTGAAGTTATTATCACTTTCTACATCTCACTACTCTTAAACCTCACATTGTGAACTTATTTTCACATAAAAAGATATATATTTTGTAAATATTATTAATCTTGTGTCTGACTCTACATTTTTCCTGAAAAGAAAACGAAGGGTGAATGGTTAATATATAAAATGTTTCATGTATTCAACCAGGTTAAGCAAATGATGATGAAGCTTCGATCCCATATCGAAGACAATGACCTTGAAGGGCTTACAAAGTCTCTGAGTGAACTTGAAAGCCTCCATGATACCCAAGATGAGCAAATGGTTCAACTTGAAACAGAGCAAAAGCTGTTACTCGGCAAAATAAACGAGCTTGGGCAGGAACTATTCAACTCTTCGCCTAATTTCTTGCAAAGAACTGCTACGATTCCTTGATATGATAATACTGGATTTGGTGCATATTTATGACAGAGATAATAGAATCTGAAATGTAGAATAAATACGAGAGCTTTGTAATTGTATCATGTGTATGATTAAGATAAGAGGTGTGCAGGTTGTAGAACTGGCACCATATATCATATATTCATATATGTTTTTCAGATAAACTGGTCTTTGGTTTGTAATCTGTACATGTCTTGCTTGGTCTCTTTCGCTTCTACACGGAGAAAAATAAGGGGAAATGATGCATTGTGTTGTCTTGTATTGGACACTGGTCATCGTATTCGATACTTTTCACATGAAAATTAACTAAAACATATTGTCTTCATATCCGTAAGTATCGTGTCTAGGTTGTTTTGTCCATAACTGTGTATCATGGGTTATAATGAACTATGCGATAAAAGATTATTAAACTATGATTCATTGAAGAGTTAGTGTACGATTTGCTAGGACAAAATTAACTTGGCAAAAATTAGAATCGTGGGCTATTAAATTAAATAAGATCTAAAATAAATTATATTACACTAGCCTGGCACACGCACACGCCATGCACACGATTGCCAACTTCCATGCAATATAAAAGTGGTTGAACTTTATTCCAAGCCACATTTAAATAAAAATAAATCATATAGCACAAGAAAAACTATAAATTATGATGCGTATGCTATGCATTAATTATGTACATATATAAATACGGTAACCGGGATACTACATGTTATTGATACGACCATCTAATTTTTATTTTTTTTATGTGAAAAGTATTCGTACATCATAATTATGTATGAAAAGCAATCCTGATGAAATTCCCCTTCAAACCTTCACCTGTAGTGTAATTCTTCAGATCAACTTTTTTGGGCGCGCAGACTAGACTAGGCATGCACACGAGTCGAGCCGGCTCGAGCCAAGCCCGAACTCAAGCCTCCTTGAGTCTGGCTCGTGGCTCGCGAGCAGTATATTTAATTAAAAAATAATATTTTAATTTATATATATATAAATACTTTATTATTATGTAATATTACATATATATTTATTATTTTTATACAAAATTAATAAAAAAGTATAATATTTATTATATATATTCAATAAATATATATTATTATATATAAAATTATATTAAATTATTACAAAAACTAGGTTTTAATTAAAATTACATATATAAAGACCGAGCCTCGAGCCGAGCCACCCCCAAGCCTGGCCGAGCCCGAGCCCGAGCCAAAAAAAAAAAAAAAAAAAGGCTAAGGCTCGGCTCGGCTCGGCTCGGCTAGACTCGTTTGCATCCCTAGTAGTACCTATAATCTGATGTTAAGCGAGAATAATCTAATACTAAAAACAAAGGGAAGAGAGTTAATACACTTGATTGTGATGGTATATCATTTGCTGGTGAAATTCTAAAAACATTACAATGGTAATCTTATAGATATCTCTACAGTGAAATATGATTGTTGATGTGATGATTCCTCTGTTTGTCTT
The DNA here is from genome assembly GCA_037834125.1 of Lippia alba. Taxonomy (NCBI): domain Eukaryota; kingdom Viridiplantae; phylum Streptophyta; class Magnoliopsida; order Lamiales; family Verbenaceae; genus Lippia; species Lippia alba. The sequence goes on along the minus strand of JBBMKE010000002.1, from coordinate 5,222,549 downwards.
GATGTTTGTGCTGAAATTTTACATTTGATTGAAATATTTTTAATACATTCATTATTTTTTTTGACGACCAGCCAAAACGGCAATAACTAAGCTAAGTCCGACTCAACAGAAGAAATAGCAACAAACGGAATATCAAAGGCATCAACGCAGGCCGAAGCCGCATTTCTAGCTAACGTGTGGGCTACGAAATTAGCGCCACGCCTAATAAGATGGAAGTGAATATGAGTGAACATCGAACACACTCGCTTCGAATCCTCCACAATACTGCCAATGTGAGAGAGGTCTTCATCTTCTTGTTGGAGAAGCTTGATAACCGTGACACTGTCCCCTTCCAACACAATTTTGTCCCAGCCAAAGTCTCGAGCTAAGATGATTGCAGATGAAGATACATGCCCTAGTCTATGGTGCCAAATGTTATCACTAATACTAGATTGGGAACTGGAAAAATTACAAAAGAATTATTAAAACAGAAGAAACTTGAGATTGTAGAATATATAATCCATTTCTCAATTCAGCTGAACCAAACATCCTCAAGCTCTTGGGGATCCCGAATCATGCAACAATTATGATGAAAAACTACATAAAAACTAGGATTGTTAGTTAACTTAAGAACAAAGAAAAGATTAAATCAGCAATCTGGAATATATAAAACACTATATAAAGTTAAAATATCTGATATTCTTATTGTAACAGATTTTTGTAATCTAATATAACCTTCATTGGGTAGTTTAACCGAGATTGGTGATATGGATTGAATATTATCAAACAATCTAATTGAGTAACAAATGTAATTTGTGGCCCTAGTGTCCAAATTAAATCCAATGATTTTGATAAATCCTTTTCTAATTGTGTAAATTCTTTTGGCGTGGTTTAAAACTAGAAATGAAAGTGAATTTTTAATTGATATAAAAAATTTAATCTCAAACTATTAAAGAGATAGTATGCTAAATTTTAAAAAATAAATGGATGCATTTAGCTAAATTTTATTTTTCAGAGAGACAGACTGAAATTAAATATATACGCAATATCTTAAATTTTAAAGACCATCACACCGTAAAAATTGTTCTGTCTAATTAAAATTTTAATTAAAAGGTATGATACATGGTAGATCCAGTAACCTGTTAAAAGAAGGAATATATACATTAATTAATGCTAAATTATTAATTATTTATTGATTCACGTGTTAAGTTTTTTTGTATGTTCGGTCATTAGTTAATGCTGAATAATTAATTATTGATTCACGTGTTAAGCTTTTTGTATGTTCGGTCATTAGTTAATGCTGAATAATTAATTATTGATTCACGTGTTAAGTTTTTTGGTAAGTTTGGTCATTAATTAATGGTCATATAATATATGTTGGTTAATTTTACTAATTATGTGTGTTGCAAGACTTAATCGATTTTCAACGCATTTAAGGATCACAATTTTAAAATGATATAGTAATTAATTATTAATTAGGATTGTATTCGATTTCTACCTAATTAATAAGTACTTTTTTTAATTAATAAGTACTTACTTATAAGAGTTTTAATTTAGTAATTTGTAGTATACAATTATATAATTTTTCCTTAATTAGAGAATACGAATAGTATTAGGGGAAGAACAATACAAACTAGAATTAATCAACCGAATCATTAATTATTAGTATTTAATAATTGAATTAATGATAGGCCAAATCATAAATTATTAGTCATTAATAATCAAATTAAATACGAGCCTAATCTTAATAATTCAAATTAAATGGACCTGCAAGAAATTATCAATAATTAATGAGGAGCAAGAATTTCACATCTATATAAATGTCAAGCTATACTCATAATCTAATTACTTACAAAAACCAAGCAAAATATCAAGAGAACACACGAGAGAAAGAAAGATAAAAAAAGAAAGAGAGGTTTCTTCTTCTTTTTGTTATAGTGATCATGGCATACTTTCCGGTAATCCTGTTATTAGCATGTATTGCGGTTGATAGCCTATGGAAAATTAATTCAGAGAAGTTCAATATAACATTGCTTAAGGGGGCGGTGGTCGATGGAGCAGGTATTGTAGTCATATTTATTATAATATTTTTCATATTCAATTGTTATATATACAAATATATATGGTTTTTTAATAAGTATATATATATTTGCATGGTTTTAATTTGATAAGTATTAAGATCATGATTAGGCGTATGTTCAAAACATTGAAGTGTTTACTAACCATGATATTTTAATATAGTCTCACTTTCTTTTTTTTGTAGTTTGCTTGGATGGAAGCCCTCCTGCTTACTACCATTCTTCCGGATTTGGGGATGGAGTTGCAAATTGGATTGTTTATCTAGAGGTCAGAACACAATATG
>JBBMKE010000002.1:5185760-5202328 GCA_037834125.1 Lippia alba | reverse complement strand
ATCAGAAAAAAAATTATATCATTAATTTGAATGTTAAGAGTTTTCATCTCTAATTTTAGAGTATGAAGTCGTGTATATATATCGTGTGTGAATCTAAATACGATGATACAAACACGATACAAATATAGCGATATAATTTTTTAAAAATATTCTATATTAGAAGTGTTCGATACGGTCCGATAAAATATGATATAATAAAATAATATTTATAAAAGTGTCGATTTATTATCGAATAGTGTAGTTTGTTTAATGGATAAAGAACGGACTAATTTAGTAAAAGAAAGATGGTTCATGACTAAGTTTCACGCTCTTCTCCATATATAGAGTTGGAAAAAAATATCTCTTCAAGTAAGTACCAATTTGAGGAAAACTTCAAGAAGGGTAATTTGAGAAGGGAACATTCAAAAATATGGTAAAGTAATACTCAAACGTTCCCAAGTTGGAAATATAACAACTAAATATTCATAGTTTCTTTTTGGTGGAGAATATATTCATCGTTTAGTCTACATTTTTGTACCCTTGTCTTTTCCCTTTCGGCATGGATTCTTGCCACAAGTCCAAATTTAATTATTTAATATTAATATTAACAGATAATTGTTTTTTATAAAAAAAATAGAGATATCTCTGGATTTGGTCTAATTATCAAAACTTACTCTAAAATTTGAGTAATTATAATTTTTTTAGCAAAACTCTAAAATTCGATTATAATTATTTTACTGTACACTTCATTCCAATCATTTGCCCTACCTTCGACATCCGCTCCTTGCGATCAAGGTAATGAATTCGGGCATTACTAGCTCCCATAGTGTGACAGGCGGTATGTACAAGGCCCCTGAATGAATTCACCGCCGTATGATTAATTGACGATTACTAGCGATTTCAGTTTCATACAAATAAGTTGTAGCATGCGATTCGAACAGATGACGAGCTTTTGGGGTTAGCTCACCCTCGCGAAATCGCAACCATATAAATAGACTTTAGAATAATTTTGTTTAATAAAGATGAATTTTAGGATTAGCCTAATATAAATTTATTATGAAACTAATCCCAAATTTATTTATTTATTATTAATTAAAGAATAAAATAAAAATTAAAGCCCATATACATATTTATTATTTGGATCCTCCATGCCTCGTCATTTTGCCCCACCATTCAAATTTCCGGATCCTTAACCTCGCCGCTCTCTCTCTTCTGTCAAGACGAAAATATACATACATCTCCTGTCTCTATCGTACGCACCTCAAATCAACATTCAATTCTCATTCTCTTCTCTCTCGCACTTCGAGAACTCTCATCTCTCTCAGCTTTTTCTCGCTTCTCTCTCACTCTACTGTGGAGAGGAAAGCTTTGAGCAAGGAAAATGGAGGAGGAAATGGTGGAAGATGCTGGTAATGCAGAGGAGGTGGAGTACACATTCACGGCGTATGAGGTTGATCTCGACTATGAGTTCGACGCGGATCGATTCTTCGACTTCAGCCGCGCCGAGTCGCTTATGGAGGCTAGCCAAGCCGAACTATGGTTCGACAATGCCGGAAGCTATCCTCCGTCGCGTAAGCCTCTTTCTCATGTTTTCCCCCCCTTTTTTGGCGAGTAATTCGACTCTAAAATGTTGGCTTTTGTTGCAGTTTTTGTTTTTTTTTTTCCTGTTGTTCAGTGGTAATTTGGTCCGTGATTTCTTGTCCGTTTCGATTTTTGTTTGTTTTTTTTTTTGGTGGAATTTGAAAACATAGCCGTGGAATGTACAATTTTTGGAGAGTGAGGTACTAAAACGGACGTTGCGCTACGATTAAGTGAAGAAATTTTGGTTTTGACGGCGAGTTCGGGTGCTTTGTTCCGTGATTTGCCTGGGTTGCTATCGTTTTTTTTTTTGATTTCTTAATCTTTTGTGAAGCGGCTGATGATGGTGTTCCATTTGGTTGAGCAGTGGAATTCTTTACTTTTGGTTTTCTGTTTATTGGGGGTTTATGTGAATTTTCCTGTTTTTGTTTGATTATTTTTGTTTATTTTGGCCGGCAGGAGTGAATATTGTTGAATAATGACTGATAAAAATGGGATGACAGTGATACATCTATAGAAGCTTGTTTTCGCATATTAATTTAAGAACTATAAGTTCATCAAAACATTTGTTGAACTTTAAATTCAAAAGAAACTCAGTGAAATTCTTACTATTATGATATGTGATGAAATCATGGGTAAGTATTTAGTAGTTTTATGCTTTGGAATCAGTAAGTAATAATGATGGCTGAATTAAGAAAATGAGGGCTATGCCTTACTGAATGCTGTATAACTTGAGAATAGCTAAAGCTGGGCTGTTGCAAATTGACAAATATTTGTTTGTTTGTCATTGTTCAACCAGTAATTAGTATGGCGGAATTAGGAGTGCTATATATTGAAATCATAATATAAAGATGGCTGAATAAAAGAACTGAGTTCTTTATATGATTCAAACAGCTAAAGTGCGTTATTAACCATTAGCAAATTTTTTTCTGTCAATCATTCAAAGAGTAATTTGTTTGCTAACTCTGATTTGCTCTTTGCATTCTTGAATAGCTTTTTTTTGGGTAACTGTGACCTTGCAGTTTCATTCTCTTTGAATTTTTATGTGATAATTTAGATGCAATAATTATTATGATATTCTTTTTTCAGCTTTTGTGGCAAGGCTAGTTCCTCGAGAAGACATTTTGATGGAGAATGTTAATATCTCCCCAAAATCTAAAGGCGTGGAAAGCATGAACTTATCTGATAGTGACTCTGATGTTGAGGTGGACAATCACATGTCTGCTTTGCATTTGAATTATGGAGGTACTGCTAATTAGATACACCGAACCTTTTCCTTCCTTTGATGCAGTAGTTTCCATTAATCATACGTTTCATTGCATTAACGTGAAGCAGAATTAAATCTGCTTTGCAAATTTATCTGTGGAGGTTATTAAGATTGAACATTTCCACATTGATCTGTGTTTTTGGCTATAGTTTAAGGTTATGATTTATTCCAGATTCTTCAGATGTGCAATTTTGGAAGATTTTTGTAAACGTTGAAGTTTAGTGATTCCAGATAACATTAGCTCCTCAAAGAAATCCAAATGTGTTAGGATTAAGTTGGAGATATTTGATTCTTCAGTATTTGTTCTTCAGTATTTGTTATTCAGATTGTGTGACTGAACTAAGTCTAGTGGAATGAGGAATTGTTTTCTATCTGAAGTTGATGACGACTCCAACTTTCATGCTTAACCTAATAAATTCGAATCGATCAAGGTTCTTTGAAGCTGTTCATTCTGAACTATTTACTTTAATCAGAGGAGGATAATAGTGAACACTATCTAGCGTACACATCAGGCGAATCTGCATTTTTTATTACTCTACTGTGATGTCAAGCATTCGGAGCCTCAGAAAAAAAATTATATTCTAGAAAAACTTATATATGATAATAACATTAAGTTACACATGTTCCGATATGCCTTTCCTTTTGCCTGATCAAATATTATATCCATGGCTATGTCTCTTCCCCACTCATACAATTAAATAGAAGATGACATGCATCGGAGGATGAAGTTGACAACAGTCTTGACTATGGGAATCTTTTCTAATGGATTTAATCTACCTTGGGAGAATTTGCTTGATTGCAAATGATACAGAGACCAAAAGAAAACCAGTTATGCAGGAGTTATGTTTATCGAAGACTCAGTTTTAAAGTGGTCTCAGTTCCTGAATTGAAGCCTATAAAACTAAAACTCAAAACACCCTCAGAGACTGTTGCTCATGAATTCTTGTCAGGCAACAGAGTGGAGGCTAAAAGAAGAAAATAAAGAGAAGAAAGTGTGGCAAGGATGAAATGGCAGCAAGTTCGGTTTTCTAATTGGGACACTGATTTGTGTTTGATAGAAAGTGAAGTTATTCATGTATGTATCCCTGGGTATCTCCTAATGACACATGCTTTATAAGGATGACCTCTCAATGGTGGAACTATGATCTCCGGGGAGGAAGCATCATATATTACCATTGTGGCTTTCTCTTTGTCAGGAGACACAGTCAGCAGATGCATCTATGAATATAGTTCCTTAGTGAACCTGGTTTTGCCTTCATGACTGTGGAGTCTAATGTCAAACCATGCAAGCTAGATAGAAATTCAGGATCCAGAAGGTGTAAATGTCAACAGTCCTGATAATGATTTTTAATCTGCTGTTAGATGTTCATCAGAAGATTGGATAAGGACGGGGAAGGAGAATGATAATTAGCTTAAGGCAAGAATATTAAATTAAAATGATAGGCAGTTCTATAATCTATGATGGCTGTAATGGAAAATGATGGATATTCAAATATCTGAAATTGTTATTTGTTAAGAATTGTCCTTATAAATGCAAGACCAACAATATATGCTTGCCGTTGTATTGTTAAGGAAAAAGAGTATTCTTTGTCAATCTAGCACTTTTAAGGAAAGCATCCTTTTGGCACAAGTTTTGGAAGATTAAAACGTATTTTTATTTTTTCCTTTGGGAAAATACATTTTCACTGACTGCGGAAACTCTCTCTCTCTCTATATATATATATATGTGTGTGTGTGTGTGTGTATCGTTGTAATATAACATATTTGTTCACATTTTTGTCTAATTTCATCTTATAGATGGACAGGATAAGGCAACCTGCTCGTCTGTACGTATTGGCAGCCAGCAAAAGTTTCAGAATCAATCCCAAAAGTTACCCTCAGGTAATCTTTCTTTTTGTGGTTTTGTGTGAAAAATGTGATCTGATTGGGATTCCTTAATGTTTTCTCGTCTTTAACATATGCTTCTTTGACTACTTTATCTACACTATGAAACTTTGGTGAGCACGTGTTATTGAAGACCTAAATTTATTCCTTATTTTGCTCATATGATCTTGGATTTTGCACTTTTTAAGACTTTGTCTGATAACTTCTTTTAATTCTATACTATGCAGGTTTAACTTTTTACAATCCAATGGTGAATAATGTACCCTCAGAAAATGAAACCAAACGGTCCATGAAGAATACTTTCCCAAGCACTTCAACTCTTATGAAACCAACAGCAAGTCAATTAGCAAAGCAAAATAATCCTTTCCAGATTAATCACAACAGGTGTTACTATCATTCCTTGATTCCATAGTATTAACATCATGGCGTTAAACTTTTTGCATGAGAGAAGTTCTGATGTTTCAAATTATTGGGAATAAGTCCCATTAACCGTTTTTTTTCCCAAAAAAAACGTTATTAGGAATAACTTACTGTGTATTTACAGCACGTTCTGTGAAAACAATGGAGTGGTTTGAAAACCCTGGATTACTGAACATGTCGTTGTGAATTCCTTTGGCAAAAAGAACCTTTTAGTTTGTTATTGATCTCAAGTCCTATAATTTATCTAACTTATCATTTGGTCCACTTATCCAGGTCACATACATCAGTCTCAGGTAAAACATCTAAAACCACAGCCGGCACTTGTGTGATTGAGAATCAAGCTGCAAAAAGGCAAAAGCTTGATGGTGGTCTTCTAAGGAAGGTGCATATTTTCATATTTTCTGTGTTATTTATCTCCTTTAGTTAGTGTTCTGGTTTGTTTCTTAGTTATAATTCTTTTGTGATGGATATCTTTAATCACTTCTCTGGAAACTTCCTGTGACCTTTTCTTTTTCTATGTTGATCCGTTTGAGTGTTGTGCAGTTGCACCTCATGCATGAAAATTGTGAGAGTATTAGTTGACGGGCATGAATAGAATTATTGTAACCTGAATCCTATGTGTTTATTTATGTTCTGGTTTTTGTGGACGGGCATGAATATAATTATTCTAACCTGAATCCGATGTGTTTGTTTATATTCTGGTTTTTGTTGATGATTGAAGTATTCTAGCAGATGAGAAAATTATTACTAGATTAGTTATCTTATGTCAGCATCTGGGTTTTATTGCTGTTAATGTAGCTTGAATTTCTTTAGCTCTACTTGCTGTTCAGGTTTTTTATGTTTTTCGGCTACCGCAGTTGCATAGTTGGGTTTGCAGTTTGATTTTTTTTCCTGGTTTTCAGCCAAGATGGTTCAATTTTGGCATTATTAGAAGACACATTGTTGATTGAGAGTATTAAGAATTCTCTTTCTTATTTTTGTATCTCTTAGAAGTGTATTACTTTTATCAAATAGGTTGCCGGTACAGTGCAGCTGCAGCAAAATAATTTAGTTCACAAGGCACCCAAGCGGGTATGTAAATTTTCGTATTTAAGCATATGATAATATCAGTATGGATTCATGGAAATATTTGTTTATTAGAATATTATACTTGAAAGTCTTTGGAGAAGAACAAAATAATCTGCAGTTCTGCTGATTGTTTTATGTATTCATCTCAACATATTAATTCTACTGATGGTGGAACGATGCAAAGATCGTAGAGTCAGAAATTATTGCACATGCAGATTTAAGATTGTTGAAATAATTTAACAGGATGGATACCTTGACGGGAACACAAATAATACTAAGCTAAGGATCACTATTCCTAGAGATCCTGATCTTGAAACAGCACACAGGGCGCAAAGAACAAGGTTTGGTTTACCAACTTTATCAGCAACTCTCTTCTTATATAGCACTATGTTTGTGAAAATTTAAACGTTCTAGATGTGTCATGCTTGATGTTTGATTTTCAGGGCAAAAAGTAGTAAAGATGAAAATGCGGCTTCCACTGTTCGAAGATTCAAAGCACTTCCACTAAATAAAAAAGTTAGTGTCTCTATTAATCAAATGTTCTTGTTTATGACTGAACTATATCGTGTGATATTCAGTTCTAAATCTCGTGTTTTCAGATTCTTGAGGCACCTTCAATGCTTCCAAAAAGAAGCACTCGTCAATTACCAGATTTTCAAGTGAGTTACGTGTGAAATGGGTTTTCACCCTGGGACAATTTGGCTTTTCTCTGATGAATTTTCTGTTTCAGGAATTTCACTTGAAGACATCAGAGAGGGCTATGAAGCATAGCTCGGCAGTTTTAAAAACCACAGTCCCTTGTCATAAGGTTTGTTAATTGGATATCTGAAATATAACCTTAATAATTGATTTGTTATATGGTGTCAGTGCCTTGCAGATTTTGTTAATTATAATGCTCTTTGTTTGATCCCTCTATGCTATTCTTTATTGGTATTACCATGTGTCTGTGTCAGAACTTGCTTGCAATCTTTTGAGATATATGTTCTGACTTTATAATGCTTGACATAGGCTGATGATATTATTTCCTTTTCTTTTTGGCTTTTAGGAGGAGTTACAGAAAAATTCCACTAATTTAATCACAGAATGTGGAAACAGAGAACATGGACCTGGAAGGTAATGATTCAGACCTGATTATGTTCATCGTGCAATTATATTTTTTTTTCTTCCTGTTCCTCAACCGAGTCTTTCCTGACTTGCTAATTCCCGCACAACTTTCTGAATTATGCTAACCAATACCTATTTAGTTCTGTCCTGTGGTCCTTTTAATATTTCTGTACCTCACTTGTACAACTCTCTTTTTGCCGGACCAGTATTATGAACACTGCTTCAACACCAGATACTCGTCAGTCATCGTGGAGCTTCAAAGCCCTTCCCCTCAATAAAAAGGTAATATCAGAATCCTTTGCATATTAAATTTTGTGCAAACATTTAAAATTTATTCACTACATTTGTTGTTTGCAGATACTGACTAGCAAGGGGGATATTGGAATTTTCCGGAATAGTAAGAAGGAAACTACGGTCCCAATGGTAGTTGAGGAAATCAAAATTATATTCAAATTCTAGTATAATAAGCTACCTTGGAAACATCACCGCTCTAATATTCTTTCCTAATTCACAGGAATTCAACTTCCAAACGGATAAGAGGTGTCATAACAATCCTCCAGTTGAATTATTCAACAAGGTACGCTATCTTACTGCCTGATCATCATTATGCTATTTAATATAGTGCAGCCATGAATCTATTCTTAAGCATTTATATCTGACAGTTATATAACTTTTTAAAAAAGAATCATTAAAAAGAAATTGCACTTTGTAACACATCTCTCTTTTGCTGAACTAGCTCTCTCTAGCATCCGATACACCTTCAATGGCTAATTCTGCGTCAAATTTACCAAGGTCCATCAGCTTAGCAACAAAGGTTCTGCAAAAATTTTCAATAATTTTTCAGCGATATCCTATTATGTTATTTAAGTTCCTTAATTTGAATCAAGTGATTTTGTTACAAGGGTTCAAAAGAGAACAGATGGGGCTTTTTCCAGCAAGGCAATGAGGTAAGTAACTGCTCCCCCATCGTTCACTTCAAATCTCAATTACTCTTTGTCTTCAGCAGTAGTTTTTCAGCTGTAGTATATTTGCATCATACTTTTATAATATTAGTCGCATAATCTTCCTTATTCAACTAGATGCAGATAAATCAACCAGCAAAAACAAAACCGCCTCTGCTTGGAGCAAAACAAGAAGTTGGTGCTGATGAGAAAAAACTAGAAGTCAATGGTTCTTCTTCAGTCATTTCCTGGTAATGGATTTTTCCATGATATGTATTAGGGACCGCTGGCAAACGCATTTGCTTTTTCTGCTTTTAGCTTAAAAGAGGCAGAAACAGTGTTTTAATTTGTTGCTTTTGCTTAAGATAAGTTCAAAAGAATCTAGGAGCTAAAAGCATATTTCAGGTGTGCATTTTTCCGTTATTTTAAAATTGTTTTCGTACTTTAGCTTCCAAACATACCCAACATGTTACAACTTCCTGCTTCTACATATGCAAATGTTCCCTTACTCCTTGAGCTTGTAACTGTATGTCTAATACGTTGCTGCTGCAGGAGTAGGCCGATTCGTTGAAGAGTTTAGGAGGAAGTTATATGGCAGTATCGTTGTGGATGGAAGGTGTAAATCAAATTTCAAAGTTTCACCATTTGATCGAGGCTGCTGGCATATTGATTAGTACATATCGGTCAAGATATATTAAGGTCCTGTAGATTTCCAAGGATTTGGAATATCCCTAAACTAACCATAGGAGTCGGTTTCTATACCCAAAAAAGAAGCTAATCTTTGTCACAGGTGCATTCTCAATTAGACAAATACATAATTCAATGTAATTTGTCTATTGATTCAGAAATAAAATCAATTTTGTACAGCGACAACACTCGCCAATTATGAATCGAAGTCTTGTTTCTGGAGTGTGGAGATGAAGCTCTCTAATCAGTTACATTCAGTTGCATCAATTTTGCAACTGTAATGGAATGTAAATTTTGTCATTTAAGCAAGGAAAAAATCAGAGCATTAGAAGAGTTGGTAAGTCTACACAATCTGGTGTTTTTGTCGAGGATCAAGGGCTACTTGACCTTGGTTTATAGACTTTTATCCCATTTGACTCTTGAGAGAATAATTTGCCTAACCCATTGCTTAATTAGCTAATCTGGTATTTAACATCATCAGTTAATAAACAGGCCTTGTCCTCGTAAACAGGTTGGCGTATTAAGATTATTTAGATGGGGTATTTTATTTTGATCAAAATAGTGTGAAAACATGAACTTGACAGGACAAATGACTAACAGACTTGACATACAGGGTAATGAGTGATAACAAGTTATTAACAACCACAGCTATTTAATTAGATTCGAATATGCATTCAACTACTTGCATGTAACTAACAAATGTGCCCCCGAAAAACAGGATATTAACAAACTTAAACCCCTCATAAAAACTAAATAAGAAGTTCAAAACTATGGTATCAAAAGCAAACAGACAACCAAAATAGTGTTATGGGTTTTAATTGCAAATGATAATAGCAACAAGACTAAATTTGTTAAGTCAACACGGTTGATCCAAATGGTTAGAGGATTGTTTTTCGAAAGCAATGCTCCAAATTCAAATTCGTCTGGCCACTTAAGGGGGTGTGTGAAAAAAAAGACAATTTGTTAAAATGAAAATTTTACAGGACCAATTATACATTTTTTGAATTTGTACTTTTTTGAGTTATCATCTTTTGAAATTCATGTTGTTGATGTGGGCCATGTGGCTGCCACATAAACAATTCCGACGACATCTGGTGAAAATCGAACCAACATTATCAATTTTTGGAAATTACAAAATTTTTAGCAAAATAAGATTTTGACAGGACTAAATTTCCAAAATACTGAATTGCCAAAATGAAAAACCTATATGATCAATTTTGCATTTTTACCTATTTTTAATAACTATATATTCTTTGTATTGGGAAGCTGATCTTTGGGAAAAATATTAGTTCAATCAATATGCGATCGAACCCCAAATAATCAGATAACAAGTGTAACATACTTTTTGTTTACTTAGTTATTATTCTTAAAATTTTCACAAATTACAACAACTAATATAAAACACCCGTATGGTAAGCACACTGATTTGGCCAAATCAGCTTCGATCTAGAATTACTCAATTTTCGATAGCCCTGTACACCTCAAGTGCAGGCCATTCGGCTCTACTAGACCCGGACAAATACATGGCTACTCGGTTTACCTAGTAATACCCTAAAAGAATTTACTGGTATTCTTTAATAGTTCCTTGTACTTAATTTGGTGACACATGGGACTGCTTAAAACGTTTTATATGAAACTGCCGCTTTTGGCCGGATTACTAGTTCCTTAATAACATCTATAAATATAGTAAACATATTTGAATATCATCACAAAGGAAATAAGAAGCCATATACTTTACTTGAACAGGTTTTGTGCACACCAAAGTTGAGAAAAATATGGCCTCTAAAGCTTACTTGATCACTGTCTTGGTTGCAACAGTCTTTGTGTCTCAAGCTTTTGCAACTGATTATGTCGTCGGAGATTATGCAGGTTGGAGTTTGGGTGTTAATTACACTGCGTGGGCAGAAGGGAAACTGTTCTACATTGGAGACAGACTCAGTACGTTGTAATTAAATTTTATCACTACTTTCTTTTGTACATTTATTATTTAATATTTATACTACCATATGTAAGTCATTATTATATTTGACCAAATAAAATTTTATTATTATTTATTTATTTTTTAATTTCAGAAAATTAACTCATTTGTTGATTTTTCTAGACTTTATATTAATTAGAAGTCAAATTAAATATATGGCATTGGTTGATGTAATTAAAACATTTATTTAGTATTATGATATTTCAAATTTACAAAAAATTTATGGTTTTAAAAGTCTAAATATATCGTCTTTTAACATGAAATTCATTTTATAAATAATGGATCATTTTATCTCCTTTATAATCTTTATATTTTTATGATTTATGTTTATTTTTATTTTCTCTTTATATGAACATAACTATTGATTTTATAAATACATTATAATTTATAAATGATTCCGGACACACGCTAGTTTATATATAATCTAGCTTCCATAACATTTTCCTTTAAAATTGACAGTTTTCAACTACGCCAAAGGAGCCCATAACGTGAACAAAGTGAATGGAACAGCCTTCCAACAATGTATCATCCCGCCCCCATCCGAGTCTTTAACCAGTGGAAATGACATTATTACCCTCGCGACACCGGGGAGGAAGTGGTACTTATGCGGCGTCGGACAGCATTGTGTTTCCGGCATGAAGCTCGTCATTACTGTTTCAGCTATCAACGCTCCGTCCCCATCTCCAGCACCAGCCCCAGTGATGCAACAATATAAGAAGAAACCGATGAGCTTTTGGAGCAATTTCAAAATGAAGATTCATTTCTAATTGGATAGAGCTACGAAACTGGTCAGAATACATCCGTAGACTTGTGATAGTTCTCATTTTTATGTTTCCATTGAATCTTATGTAGATGTTGTTTTCTTTGTTTCATGTATCACGTAATGATTGGTCATATTGAAAGGAAATTTAATTTTCATTTTCCTAATTTTCATGTGTTTCCTATAAATTCTTAAAACGTAACATCGTTTATTATATGGTATAAATCAGATGTATATTGTTGCGTCCTTTCCAAAATGCTACTATATATAATCCTTTTCTTTTCCTCTCTCTCCCAAAATGCCAAGCACTAGTCCAGAAACCATCTAACAAGTTAAGTAACGAATTAACAAATCGACCAAATTAACCCCATAGGCGGGTTAACAATGTCAACGTTTCCTTATAAATGCTTATTGAGCCTGAGGACATTCCACGTCTTGACTGCGCCATCCCTTCCACCTAATTTTTTTTTTTGCAAAAAGAAATATGCAGCAGCAAATCAACTCCAGCAAACTCCGTAATCTTCAGTGCTCGAGCCTTCAAAACGGTCAAAGTTCCTCTCAACTCGTTTTTACCTCCTTAACATGGTTGAAAGAAATTAGTGCTTGAATAAGAATGCCGGATCAATTTCAGTTTTAATAGAAATTGTTACTAATATCGTAGACTATCAAGGATAATTGGATGGGTTAGTCTTATGCATTTGAAAATAAGGGATAATTACGAAGATTCCTTTGAGATATGACAAAAAATACGGATCCCTCCTAAAGTTTACACTCTGTCTCACAAATTTCTCCAGCCGTTAATTACAGTGTTAAATTTTGACATGCCATCAAAATTATTTTTAAAAATTTCAATTCTACCCTTTAGGGGGTATACTGTAATAATACTTAAAGTGTGATGTATATTTGAAATGCCAGTTAAATTTGTATTTTTTAATTTGAAAACTTATAATTTAATATAACATTTATATTTTATCTATAAGTATAAATCGAAATAGATATTTCATACATATTAATTTATATAAAGTATGATACAAAATTACAAATTCTACGTTATATTTATGCATTAGTTTTATTTATATTTTGTATAAATTTATTTGAACTTATTCGTTTGAAATAACGAAAATTTCCTCCGAAATAAAAAAAACTATAACAAACACACCAACATCAATAAATGCATTAGTAAATTTACATAACTATCCATCAAAATTATTTTGACAAACTATTTCAAGCATTAGCGACCTTAAATGCATCTACTGTACATACCAAGAATAATATCTCAGTATAAACATGCATGCCCAATATAAAAATAAATAAATTACAATTCATAAATTCTAGGTGTGGAATTACTTCATCATAAAAGTATCAAAGTATCATTAAGTAGCATTATTTGAAAAAAAAAAGAAAAAAAGTTAAACCATCACAAAACTCAACTACTTGTGTCAATCATTTTAAGAATTTCAATACTTGCATTAACTCCCTTATCTTTGGACTTTTATTACATATAACCTTTTGAGTTTTAGCACATGAGGGTTAAATAGTAAAAATCGCACATTTTGTTAAATTTAACAGAAGAAATAATAGATAAGGGAGAAATTCGTAATTTCTCAAATATCAGGAGAGAATAGTAATATTCTCATACTTCAGGAGATGTTCTCAAATAGTAATTTCTCAAAAATCAGGAGAGAATAGTAATTTTCTCATACTTGGGAGATGTTCGTAATTAGTGCTTGAATTAGAATGCTGGATCAATTTCATTTTTGATAGAAATTGTTACTAATTTTGTAGACAATTACACTTACGTTGATGGAACCCCAAACTACTTCTGTTAATTGAATGAAATAGGCTGCAAATTGGTGTCATGCCCAGCTTGAATTTTCATTTTTTTAAATACACGCTCCAAGTGGAATCCGAGCTCTGGGCATTGCCTTAAAAAAACTACTTGAACCAACTTCTGTTGGCAAGTCTAACTGTGCAACTTCATTATATTCAAACATGCACTTGTATACGTTCATTCAATGAGCCGAGGGGGGGGGGGGGAATTGGTGGCCCCCGCCCCCTAAAATTTGGAATTTCTTCATTTTTATATAGAGATAATTTATTCATTTTTATATAGAAATTTCTTCATTTTTTAAATTTTTGGAATTTCTTCATTTTTATATATATAGTTTTAATACATTAATATTTTTATCCTTTAGTTTTGTAATATTCTAGTTTTTCGCCCCCCTAATTAAAAATTTTACCCTCCATTATTTATATTTTGAATTTTTGCCCCCCATAACATTAAATCTTGGCTCCGTCCATGTATACGTTTTACATATCTTGCAGACATTTTGCACCCTCAAATTGAAGCAATTGGCACCCTTTACATGACATATACTTGTCTGGCACAAAGCATTCAATCACATTTTCATAACAACTCTAACGAGAAAAAGTATTTCACAAGCATCTCGAGCGTAAGTTATTAGTCATGAGTTCACTGGTTTCAGCGGAATGATAACGAGAGGCTCAGCTTTGTGCAGAGTGACACCAAATTTATCAGCCATATCCATGTCTTCTGGCACGATCCCACCAACCAATTTCCAGTCAAAACAATGAACAAGATTTGCCAACACCAAGCTCATCATTCTGACTCCAAGATTCAATCCAGGACATATACGCCTCCCAGCACCAAACGGCGTGAACGAAAAATCCCTTCCCCTGAAATCAATCTCCGAGTTCAAGAACCTATCAGGATCGAAAACTGTCGGCTCGCTCCAGTATGCATTGTCTCTCAGAATCGACCACGCGTTGATGAAGACTCGTGTGTTCTTCGGAATGATGTATTGATTGATTTGCACGTCTTCCTCGGCGAGGTGAGGCAGGAGGAGAGGTACCGTGGGGTGGAGCCTCATTGTTTCTTTTATGATGGCCTCTAGAAATGGGAGATTGGCAATATCCTGTTCTTCAATGGTCTTTCCTGGTGGGATTTTGTGGGATAGTTCTTGTTTTGCTTTGGAGAGAATGGTTGGGTTGTGGAGGAGCTCCGCCATAGCCCACTCTATGGTGGTGGTTGAGGTGTCTGTGCCCCCGATCAATAGGTCCTGAATTTTGAAACACATTATTGTGATGACTTAATTATAAAATAATTGATTATGAGCTAGTTAAAGACTAAAGTTTGTGGTCATTTTGGGCAGTCGGATGGATAATTAGCTGAAAGCATGTGGGGATCATTATTGATTAAGGAAAACTCTATCTCATATCTGGCTTGGTCGAATCTAACAAATTTAAAAGACAAGTGCATTATACTTGCTATTTGATTGATCACTCTCATTAAATTTTTCACCAACCACACGACAAATACGAAACACTCGCCCCCTCATTACATCTGTTTGGCCGAGCTAGGCTGAGGCTAGAATTACCCATTGATTAATTAGTAACTAGTAATTTTCGTATGTTTTATGTATGTTCAATGAAATAATAATTATTATTTAAATTTATGAAAACTAAATTTGTATTCTTCATATTAATATTTTTTTGTAATTATTTTTAATATAATTATTAAATTATAACAAAATAATGTGATAATATTATGATAGTAAAATAATAATTAAAATAAAGATTAGTAAAAAAGATAAAAAGAATATAAAATGATTATTAAAATGACTCAAGTATATAAAATAATATATCTTCTTTTCTTAAAAAGAAAATATGCTATCTAATTCTTAGATTTTTTTTCCCCTAGACGTAGACTAAGTAGTTTCACTGTATACCAAAAAGCAAAACAAAAAATAATCTCAATGAAAATGACATCCACTTCTAATAAAATATTTAATCATCATTTGGGAAATTCCACATAATAAATCATTACATCTGACCTTTTCTTATAAGAAAAGTCATACAGTACTTATTGCTACCATTGTTAGAGAATAATTATGAAGGGCAGGTCACCAAGACGGGGATCTTCTCCTACAATTACTTTTTCATTTTCTGCTACACATACCGATATGCGACACGTAAAATATTATTAAATAATAAATATAATATATTAATTAAAAATAATTAAGACATGCTACCGGTGTTAAAAACTCCGTTAAGGAGAGACAGAGAGTTTTAAAAGATTCTTCTATATTGTTAACATATGGTAAAAATATCTTTTCAAAATCTTTTAAAAATAAAAATAAAAAACTCTTTTTTTTCAAGAGTTAATTCTGAGAAAACTCACGATTAAAATAAGAAAATAATTATTAGTTAAAAAAAATTCTTATTAAACTCAGAAAAATAAAAAAAATATATTTTCTCATATGAGTTTTTAAAACATTATTATGGTTTTTTATCTCGTATAATTATGGTTTTTTTATCTCGTATAATTATGAGTTTAATAAACATTATTATGGTTTTTTATCTCTTATAATTATGGTTTTTATATGGTTTTTTATGTTTGTATAGTTTTTTATTTTTCTGAGTTTAATAAGAGTTTTTTTAACTAATAATTATTTTCTTATTTTAATCGTGAGTTTGCTCAGAATTAACTCTTGAAAAAAAGAGTTTTTTATTTTTATTTTTAAAAGATTTTGGAAAGATATTTTTACCATATGTTAACAATATAGAAGAATTTTTAAAACTCTTTGTCTCTCCTTAATGGAGTTTTTAACGCTGGTAGTATGCTTTAATTATTCTTAATTAATATGTTGTATTTATTATTTAGTAATATTCCACATGTCGCACATCGAGTAAGTATAGCAGAAAATGAAACACCAATTATACCAGAAGATCCTGTCCGAAATAAATGTAACATGTACCATCTAATTGATTAGAATTCAATGAAGGCGGTTTTCTGATCCTATACGTAATAATAAGACATATATCTACCCTGACAAAACAAACATATAATAGATTCAAAGTGCTTACGTACCATGAGCACAA
>JBBMKE010000002.1:5151229-5167120 GCA_037834125.1 Lippia alba | reverse complement strand
TATTTATTGAATTTAAAAAATAGAAAAAAAATACGTCAAAGAAAAAATTGTAAGAATAAAAAGGAAAGGGAAAAAAAAGGGATGTACCCTTTTAAATAGAAAAGGAGTGTACGTGTGTGTGACTGCGTGTTTGGGGATAGGGGGGAGGGGGGCGTACCTTTTGGGAATAAAATAGGAGCCCGGTGTAGGGATTGAGGCCCACACCGGGCTCATGGAAGAATTTCCCGGTTTGCTGTTTAACTAGCAAACTTTATGTCTAGTTTAAATGGGTGATGGGACTGTTTTTTAGTTTAATGAAATCAACAAGTCCATCCCCTGATCCTGTCGATAGCCACTGTCCAGATTCCTGTACCTCAAGGCTCAAACCACTTCCAGTTTTAAGCAAGGTCTCCTAAAGCGGACCGGACAATGAATCGGTAGCCTTACTATTATTGATTCAACCGTTTGTACTTCTCGGTTTGGTTCAGTTTTCAGAACATTGGTTTTTATTTTTTCGAATTTTGGTGACTATACATTTTAAAAATTAGCTTCAAAACATTGGACGAAACTAAGGAGCAAGGAAAATATCAAACAAGAGAGCCCGCCAATAAAATCAGGAATATTGATTTCCGTTTTTTTTGGTTGTTCACTTGTTCCATGCTATGAAAATATAACTGCATTGCATGCTCGATATTTTCAGGAATAAATATGAATAGGGAAAAATAATATTTCATTACGGAAAAACTCTTGTAGTTTTTTTTTTTTAAAGGAAAAAACTCTTGTAGTTAAGAAATCATAAAAATATTTTTAATCCGGGTTGGACAAAAGGATTCTTTTGCACTCAAAATATTCTTACATAATACAAAGCCCACCAAGAAATAGTTTACTACATTACACAATTCATTCACATTCATGGCATACACCGGAGAGCAAATGGCATAAACTCAACACAGATGGAAATTATGTCAAAGAATTTCATTCTGCTGCTGCTGAAGGTTTAATTAGAAACTGGTATGGGGAGTGGATTACTGGTTTCTCTATGGGTTTGGGTAATTGTTCCATTACAACAGCAGAGTTGTTGGGGCTTAGAGAAAGACTTAAGATCGCATGGGAACGTCGCCTAGAAAGGATTATTGTGGAAGTTGACTCAGAGGCAATCATTCGTTTCATTAAAGAGGCTGACATAGTTTCTCACCCATTGGGTTTTATTATTGATGATTGTCGTACTCTTCTCAGGAAGCCTTGGCAATGTCGTCTCCAACACACTCGTAGAGATGGCAACTCCTACGCGGACGCTTTAGTCAAAATTGGCCATCAATCTTTGAATCGAGTGGAATGGATGGATCCCCCTCATTGTTTGATGGATCTGCTTGAAGATGATTTGCAGTTTTCCTTTTTTGGTTCCCTTTTGACCCAAAAAAAAACATTCTCAACACTACGTGATATGCAAAATGCACTCGTAAATAGATAAGTTAGAGTTGGAGTCTTATTAGAAGAAAGTTTGAGAATCAATCATACTCTTCTTACTAAAAAAATTACTACATACATAAAATTATCCTTATTTTGAATTGCAGTTGGGGAGTGTGGGTTATATTTAACATATCCAACTATGAGCAATCCAATTCAATATCGATGTATGTTTAGATACCAAGTTTGATAATGTAAGATTATTCAATTTTATTTAATTTATTTATGTGAATTAAGTATTCTTACGAGAAGTTAATTTTATAATGATACATTCAATTAATAAATTTAAATGCCACAAAATCGAATTAACTTTTTAAATTTATTTACAACAGATAAGAGTTAATTTTTCATATACACACCCCTCCCCTAAGATTTGTTTGAGAACAAAGATTTGCTTGAGAATTTAATCTTTTTAAAGTAAGCTAAGAACTAGCAGATTACACGGGGTCAAGTATTAATCAAATAGAAAATTAGCTAATACACGGGTCGAGTATTAATCAAATATAAATTTAACTAATACATGATATTAAATAGAAAATTAACTACAATTAAGTTAGTTAAATGAACTTTTTTTTTTGACAACCAGCCAAAGAGGCCAACCTAACAAGCCTCACTAGACACAAGGTCGGCGATAAAAGACGGCAAATCCGACGACCCAACACACGCGAAGTTCGCGTTACGAGCAAGTAGATGAGCAGCTTCATTGGCCCCGCGTTGAGTGAAGGAAAATCGAATGTCCCTGATGCACATGCTAAGCAATTGGACGTCCAAAATAAGATGCTCAATGTCAGAGAGATCCTCATCAGCACTCAGGATGCGATTCACAACATTAAGGCAATTACCTTCGACAATAATATATGACTCCAGCCCAAGTCCCTAGCCAAGCGTACTGCTGCCACCGCGGCTGAAGCTTCAGCCACCAGCGGATCAATGCAGTGTTTAAGCCTATTCATCTCCTAGCCAACACAATTGTCGTCATCATCCCTCGCAATAATCCGATTGAGTTGTCATTCGAGAATACAGTGCCGTCATAGTTTAACTTAATCCATCCACTTTCCGGCTTACCCCACCTGCAATCATCCGGAATACACTGCTGGAGCTAAAGCTCATCGTCAATGACAGCCCGATACAGAATATTTCCCTTTTCCAACTCAACCAGTGTCGCTGGGGAAAGAACAGAACCTTTCTCCCGCAATCTGTTGTGATGGTTCCAAATAGACCACATAATAACATCAATCCTTTTGCACACGTCCGCCTTTAACCCCTTCAAGAGAGACACCACCGACCCTATGTCTGATCTTTGAAGTTGCACAATGATATTCCAAAGGACATCAGACAATCTCCAAACCTGTTGCACCGAGATGCAACTAAATAAAGCATGCACCGCATCCTTCGAACCTGAATTGCAGTGAATATAAGTAACATCATTCACCAAACACCGTTTCTGTAAATTTAATCTCGTGGGGAGAATGTCATGAACATAACGCCAGATAAAATGCTTGACCCTCGGATGGGCCCTAATCTTCCACTCCGCATTCCAATCCACTTCATGGTTAACTAAGGGAACATCACCATTCTCTCTAGGTTCAAGATTACAAGCCAGATGATAAGCACTATTCATCGCAAAAGCTCTATTCTTACTAAAGTGCTAAACCAGATCATCCACCTGAGGAACCGACCCAAGAAGAATGCTAAGGATAGCCGCCGCATCCCTATCATCAAAGACCGAACTGATCAAATCTTCATTCCACTTCAAAACACCCGGGAGCATCAACTCAGTCACAAGCTCTGGGGGATTCGAGATTCCATCCTGTAAAAGTGGCTTAAAATTCGAGGAATTCGGGATCCATTTATCATTCCAAATATTAATATTAGTTTCATCCCCTACCCTCCATCTAGTACCGGCCGCCAGAAGGTAACGGGCACCCAAAAAGCTCCTCCAAGTGTATGAGGGAGAGCGTCCTAACGAAGCATTCCAAATATCCGAGTGGGGGAAGTACTTTTCTTTTAACAATCTTCCCAAGAGGTAGTCCGGATGCTTGAGAACCCGCCAAAGTTGCTTAGCCAACATAGTATCATTGAACGCCTTAAACCTTCGAAAACCCAATCCTCATCCACTCTTGCTCAAACCCATCTTCTCCCAAGCCAACCAATGCATTTTCTTCTCCCGACCATTATTCCACCAAAAACCGCCAATGGTAAAGTCAATCTCGTGAAGAAGATTATTCGGAAGTCTAAAATAGTTTCATAGCATAAGTCGGTATAGCTTGGAGGACCGCTTTAATCAACACCTCCTTACCGACTTTAGATAGGAGCTTTTCTGAATAACCTTGAATACAACGCTTGATTTTATCAAGGATGCACCAGAATACAGCCTTACGCGACCTCCCAACCACCAAAGGGAGTCCGAGATAAAGATCCAAGCATTCCACTCGTTTAACACCCAACAACTCTGCTAGACCCCTTTGCATCTCCAAACAAACATTCTTACTAAACACCGCCGAGGATTTCTAAAGGTTGATAGCTAGTTTGCCCTGAGATCTTTGCATATCTCTCCAACTCATCCTTAATGCAAAAGACCGCCTCCAAGTCAGCTTTGCCACAAACTAAAGTATCATCGGCGAAGAGTAAGTGTGAAATCGTGGGGGCGCCTTTGCACACCTGAACCCCCTGCAGCCGGCCTCTCTGCTCCTCCACCTGTAAAAGAGCCGACAACACTTCTGCACATAGGAGAAAGAGATAAGGGGCGAGGGGCTCCCTGTCGAAGTCCCCTCTCCGGAATGATAGAACCAAACTCACACCCATCAAGAAGAAAAGAATAAGACACAGTGGAGATGCAAGTCATGATGCGGAAAATAAATACTGAAGGGAAGCCTAACCTGACCAAGAGCCGTTCGAGGAACCGCCATTCAACGCGGTCATAAGCTTTGCTCATATCGAGCTTCAGGTTGAAATAACCGTCCTTTCCTGAACATTTGCTATTTAAGAAATGATTTACCTCAAAGGAAACAAGAACATTGTCAGTAATAAGACGCCCTGACATAGACGCAGATTGAAAATGGGAGATTATGGAATTAAGGTGGGGCTTAATCCGATTAGCCAAAACTTTAGAAGCTAATTTATAGACAACATTGCATAGACTGATAGGTCTGAACTGGGTAATCAATTCCAGGGATTTACACTTAGGAATAAGAATAATATGGGTAAAGTTAAGCTTTGCATCGAAACGACCATAATTCAAGAAATTCAAAACGCAAGCAACAACATCTCTACCCACAACATCCCAATAATGATGAAAAATAAGGGGAGAGACCATCCGGGCCGAGGGATTTAAGAGGATACATAGACTTTAAAGCAGAAGTTACCTCCGAGGCCATGAAGCGGGAGAGGAGACGGCTGCTCATATCATCACTAACCCTCCGAGAAATGCAAAGAAGCCCTTGATCAAGCTCTTCATCCGAGCACAAATTCGACGAAAATAACTCGCCGAAGTATCTCTCCACTATCTTCTGAATATCCTCTGTCCTGGTACATTTCACCCCATTCTCATCAGTTAACGACTCAATGTGATTATTCATTTGACACTGTTTAGCCTTAGAATGAAAGAACCTAGTGTTACGGTCTCTTTCTCTCAACCAGTGTGACTTAAACCGCTGTTTCCACGCTATTTCTTCATTGATCAGCACATTTTCAATACTCTTTCTGATATTCTGAATCTCAACCTTCACCTTAGCAGTGATGTTTTGTCTTTAGAGAAACTGGAGTCTTTTCTCCAACTTCTCAATATCGGTGTCCCCCCATTTTTTAATCGATTTCCTCTAATTAATCAACCCAATTTTGAAGCCTTCAGCACTAGCTATAACATATCCCACAGCTGACCCCGAAAGAGAACTCTCCCACGATTGAGTAATAATTCTCCTACAATCATCGGTCCTCGCCCAGTGAGCCTCAAAACGGAAAGGACGGGATTTTTTCTTCTTATTCACTTTCAGAATTTGTAACACTGTCAATATGGAAAGATGGTCGGAGCATGAAGCATGCAGATGCTTCACGTGGGCTTGCGGGAATAAGATCCTCCACTCGTCCGACGCCACAGATCGATCCAATTGTTCTCTCAACGTGTAAGGAGACTCACTACTATGCAGCCAAGTGAGTTTCGGGCCACTCGAAAAACCAAGGTCAGAGAGTCCCGATGCATCCAATGCACTAGCAAAATCCCGCATGGACTCTAGCGGTCTCAATATGTCTCCCTCTTTTTCTCCATTATGAAGGATTTCATTGAAATCTCCAGAAACCAACCACAACAGAGATTGTGGCCGAGAGAGAGCTTTGAGTAAATTCCAAGACAATATCTTTCTTTGCTACTCCAGAAACCTATAGAATCCCGTGAACCTCCATGGAACAGAACCACCAACATCTTTGTCGATCACATTAATATGATTATCAGAGTAACTGAGAAGAGAGACCCCATAATCTCTCTTCCATAACAGGGCTAATCCACCACTTCTACCAGTAGCATCAACACCAATACCATTCATATCTAACGTAGTTTTCAAACTCTCTATCCTTCTTCGCTTGTATCTAGTTTTGCAGAGAAAGATAATCGAGGGTTTGTGCTCCCTTATGAGGGAACGGAGGCTATGAACTCGCTAGGGGACCCCCCGAGCCCTGATAGTTCCAACTGAGGCAACTCATTGTGATCGGCGGAGCCACAACGCGACTTACACCATTGTATTATTATATCCGAAAGGGGACATATATGAGAGGGAGGGAGAGGAGATGAGAGAAGATGGTTTGAGGTAGAGGAGATATCGAAGAGCTTGGGATAATGGTTGTGATGTGAGAGGTCTTGCTACGAAATTTACGTGGCTTTTTGGAATTGTTGGGCGTGGGTTCTGGGAGGCTAAGTTGAAGAGAAATATTGATCAAGTTGGCATCCCAAGAGTTGGGGGAGATGGACGGTATTTGGTGGTGAAGGGAGCTCATCACCGTAGAGGATGAGGTGATCATGAGGGCATCTGTGGTATTTTGAGGAGCACTAGGAAAGTCCGATGGGGTCTGGAATGGGAGTATTTCGAAGAAAGTGGCTCATGGACTAGTTGAGCGAGCCGAGACAGAGGGATAAGGGAAGTGGAGGAGCTAGGATTGGAGTGGGATGGGAGAGAGGTGATCAGTGACTGAATGAAATTGTTAGTTGAGGGAGAAGTTGGCTACTTGAACTGCATGGAACTGATGGGCTTGGAATTGGGGTTTGGGAATAGAGTTGATAGGGATATTCTGAATAGAGGTATTAGATATTGGGCAATTTATTCCCAACGGGTGTGAAGGACTTATACAGTGGAAATGCGATTTGGAATTAGTTTCGGTCAATATTAGAAAAATACTCTATAGCAACGGATTTAGCAACGAATTTTGGCCTAATTAGCAACGAATTAGGCTTTAGCAACGGATTGAGCAACAAAAATTTTTCGTTGCTATAACCCTCGTGGCTAATCTATACCAAAAGATTTAGCAACAAATTATTAGCAACGGATAATGAATTAAAAATTTATTTGTGGGTCTCCGAGGCCCCAAACCACTTCTGGTTTGATCCCCCACCATCGCCGCACCAACCCTACCCAACCGAGCTAGCCCAAGTTGGCTCATGAAGTATTCCAGATAATTCGCGTAGGGCAGGGTTCGAATCTGGGTCTCCCAGGTTACAAGGTTGGACTCCCAGCCAACTTGGCTAGCTTCAATGTTGTTATTAATAGGTCTTTTTTTATATATAACAACAATTCCATATTCATACCTTAATTTTGTTAAGTACTTATTATATTAAGTTTAAATATAATTTTATATTAAAATAAATAATTGTATTAAGAATTGTTAAAAATATACACTTCTGTGTTTTAATTATAATTGTATGTACTTTAAGTATTATAATATATCATACTACCAAAACTAATATGACATATTTTAATGATTTATATTGTATATTATACCTTATAATTAACATAAATTTTAAGAAAAGTAACAAAATCTAATAGCAATTGTGATACATTTGCATTATTATTTGTTTGAGTAAGTCGAGTTGGGTTTGCATTAAAAGTTTTCATATGATATTTTCATTTTGTTAGGAATTTAACTTGAACTTATAAATCTACTTAAATTAATATGACTATAAATAATTCAATTTTATAGCTAGTTAACTGCTTTATAACATTTTGCCACAAATTTTTTATCTGTTGCTATTTTCGTTGCTAAATAGCAACGAATAATTTTCGTTGCTATTTGACAGTTTTCTAGTAGTGGGTGGGGGTGATAGGGATGGGATTGACAAGGCTGTTCACCGGGACGAAGGTATTGGTACGAAGCCTCTAGGACCATAGGGATAGTTGGGAGAGGGGTCTATGAAGTTATCTTCGTACCGCAACGGACAGAACCTGTCGACATGGTCACATATACCACAAAGGTAACAAAAATTGGATAATCTGCCATAGGATAGAAAGACAGTCACACTTTTGTCCGACGGAAGACGAAGATTGAGAAATCGGAAAAGTGGTTCGGACATCAGAATTCCAACTCTAATCTTTACTGTGCCTTCCAGAGAGTTGAGAACAGGCACATAAAGATCTTCTTGAAACTCCCCAATTCTTCTCGCTAACCATTTAGCCACCTCAATATTTTGATAGGAGGCCGGCAACCCATGTATGGTTACATAGAAATCACATCGCTCCATGCTCACAAATTTAGGGTTTTCATCATCGGCAATAGGGTGGAGAATCAAAGGATATTTCTCATAAGTCCAAGCTGTAGTCTCCAACGCCCTCTTTAAGTTCAGAATATGGTTGAAAACAAACAGATATTTGTCTTCCGAGATTCTACTGATCTCCAATCCTTTAACTGCGTTCAACGCACGAATCATCGTAAGCCTGAAAGTTTCAAACCTAATAGTCCTGTGTGTAAAAATTCGGCCCACCAGAGACAAAGAGTAATCCGAATTTGGTCCATTCCTTAGGGAAACAAGCATCTCAATACCCGCGGCCTCCTTTGGTGTGAGAGATAGAGATGAAGAAAACCTGGCTATTTCACCATCTGAAAGTTCTCCAGCACCTGACATTTCGGAACTTGATGCAGCCATGGTTAGTGATGATATGCGTCCCCTTCCCGGGAGGGAAGCGGACGAGAAAACCTAAACGGAAACCAAAAAACACGAAAATGTGAAAAACGGGAGACAGGGAAAACGAAATAAATCAAACTAAAAGAGCAAATATTCAGGAGCAGAGAACAGCCCAGGCCAGTGACGACGGTGAATGGCAGCACTCTCGTGTCTCCGGTCCACTCTCTGAACGACGAAATAGGGTTATGGGGTTTGACGGGGCTTTCATTTGAAAGTACAAAGTTCTCTTAGAAGAGGGAAAAAAATATACAATTATTAATAACCCAACAAATACTTACTAGTTTAACTTATTCAATGCCTACTATTAAAAAAAAATTTTAAAATGCTATTTTAGATCATTTTCCAACGCCCTCAGATTCAAATTCACATTCGCCAAGATATATTCTACATAAATTAAGCATGCTTTTGCTGTAAAAGTTCGTTGGTAAGAATATCTCTTGCTTGCGAATTTGTATTAATTGTGGGAATAATTACTAACGAGCCCTAAGATATAGCAAAAATATACAGATTTTCCATTGAGGTTTGATAAATTACAAACATCCTCCAAAGGTTTATACTCTCTCGCATAAATTGCATCAGTCGTTAATAACGATATTAAATTTTGATAACATCAGAAAATTATTTTAAAAAATTCTAATTCTACCCCTAAGGGTAAATTGTAATATTGAAAATATGATGAAATATTTGTAATATTAGTTAAATTTGTATTTTTCAATTTAAAAATATAATTTAATATAATATTTATATTTTATCTATAAATATAAATCGAAATAGATATTTCATTCATATTTATTTTATGTCTTATTTTTATGTTATAGTTTTATATATATTTTGCATAAGTTTATTCAAACAAATAATAAAAAGATTTTCACTTTGATAATATATGTTCACTTTGTAGATATGATTAATGACTTTTCTTGTTAGTATCATCCAGCGGAATTACCAACTCCTTCTCCATCCCGCCGGCCTGCAATGAAACCTCTTATAAATATGCCTGCAACAGATAATTAGTTCTTCAATCAAACGCATGGCCAACAAGTTTACAATAAGATCATTCTCATACATGGCTTTCATCACATGTATGCTTTCCTTCGTTTTCATTATGTTGTTTAATCCAGCCATGGCTGAAAGTGCACAGGAGAGCACCTTACAAACTTACATTGTCCATGTTGATTCCCCGAAAGGTCAAATTTTAGCAGATTCCGATGACCTAAACAGTTGGTATTTTTCTTTCTTGCCAACTACGACCACCGGCGAGGACACCTCAAGCCGATTGGTCCACACATACCGCCACGTGGCAACCGGTTTTGCAGCGAAACTGTCACCGGAAGAGGTGAAAGAAATGGAGAAGAAGGATGGATACATTACAGCGAGGCCGCAGAAAAAACTACCTCTGCATACAACTCATAGCCCTAATTTCTTAGGTTTGTACCAAAATTTGGGGTTTTGGGAGGGCTCAGACTATGGTGCCGGTATCATTATCGGGCTTCTCGACACCGGCATTACTCCAGGCCATCCCTCATTCAACGATGATGGCATTCCTCCGCCGCGTACCACCTGGAAGGGCAGATGTGAGTTCAACATCACGGCGTGCAATAATAAGCTTATCGGTGCAAGGAATTTCGTGAGCGATCTTCCGGGACCACCTTCGGACTCGGAAGGCCATGGTACTCACACTGCTAGCACCACCGCTGGAAGCTTTGTTGATGGTGCCAATGTCTTTGGCATGGCTAACGGTACGGCGGCCGGCATGGCGCCCCTAGCACATGTGGCGATGTACAAAGTTTGTTCCGAGGATGGGTGTTTCGACGCCGACATATTGGCCGCCATGGATGCTGCGGTGGAGGACGGGGTTGACGTGCTTTCCCTTTCTCTCGGTGGAGGTTCGGCCGATTTCTACGCGGATAGTATTGCTATTGGTGCCTTTGCAGCAATCCAGAAGGGTATTTTTGTAAGCTGCTCAGCAGGTAATGAAGGGCCGTTTAGTTCTTCGTTGTCGAATGAAGCCCCGTGGATTCTCACGGTCGGTGCTAGCACGATCGATAGGAATATAGTGGCCACGGCAGTGTTAGGTAATGGAGACGAATATGATGGCGAGTCGCTTTACCAGCCAACGGATTTTCAATCCGATAAGTACTTGCCACTAGTTGATGCCGGAGCCGGTGGCGATGATACCGCAGCCCTCTGCGGGCCTGGCTCCCTCAACAACATCGATGTCAAGGGAAAAGCTGTACTTTGCAAGAGAGGAGGCCAGATAGCACGAATTGCCAAGGGGCAAACCGTAAAGGATGCCGGTGGGGCTGCCATGATCCTAATGAACGATGAAGCGGATGCCTAATAGTACCTTAGCCGACGCTCATGTTCTCCCAGCCACCGAAGTGAGTGATGATGCCGGAGAAAAGATCACCGCGTACATAAACTCAACATCAAACCCTACGGCAACCCTTAAGTTTAAAGGCACGGTTATAGGAAATCCACTAGCCCCGGCGGTGACATCGTTCTCCTCTAGAGGGCCGAATTTGGCCAGCCCTGGAATCCTGAAACCCGACATCATCGGCCCCGGTGTGAGTATTTTAGCCGCGTGGCCTGAATCCGTGGACAACTTCACGAATGAAAAGGCAACCTTTAACGTGATTTCTGGAACCTCAATGTCGTGCCCTCACCTTAGCGGCATTGCAGCATTGCTCAAAAGCGTGCACCCTGATTGGTCCCCAGCAGCAATCAAGTCTGCCATTATGACCACCGCCACTCAATTTAACCTCCACGGCGGCGCCATTATAGATGAAAGGAATTTGCCGGCGGATATATTTGCCATGGGAGCCGGTCATGTTAACCCCCCAAGTGCTAATAATCCCGGGCTCATTTACGACCTGCAACCGGAGGATTACATCGGTTACCTATGTGGTTTAGGCTACACGGACAAGGAGATCCAAGTCATAGTGAACCAGCCAGTTACGTGTGCGAACGTTACCAGAATATCCGAGGCAGAACTCAATTACCCTTCGTTTTCCGTGCAACTTGAGGATTACAAACAAGGATTCACTAGGGTAGTGACAAATGTTGGTGATGCCGACTCAGTTTATAATGTTGAAATTGAACTAGATTCTAGCCAAGGTGTTTTGGTAGAAGTCAGTCCAGTTACTCTTGAGTTCAATGAAGTGAACCAGAAGAAGATATACGATATCTACTTTAGCAGATCTTCCGCCACTGTTAATGCGACGTTCGTCGAAGGAGCTATTGTTTGGCGTTCTACCAAGTACACTGTTCGAAGTCCGGTTTCTGTCAAACTTCAGTGATGGACGAAGACGTCGATCTATAGGTGTAGCAAAATGACCATCAACCAGTTCGTGCGATTTCCTTTTTTTTCCCGGTATTTGTTGAGTTCACTGTTCACTTAAGATTAATGGCGATAAAGCAAGAAATAAATAGTGATTGGATTGCTGCTGGTTTCAATATTAATACTTGCATAGTTGTAGGTAATTCTAGTCTGGACATAATTTGTCCAAATTAAAGTATCATAATGAGAGGACACGTACTTATATATTTATATACCAAAGAAGAGAAGTAAATCAGAGGTATTGCAGAAAGCTGGGATGGAAAACAAAATTGAAAGATGGCTTGAATGGGAGAAAACGGGGTGGCTACTATTTATATTAGTTTATTAGTAGTGGGGCTGGAATTTTCACCATAAACTTGGGAAAATTCTAACACACACCTAATTTGGCCGGACCCAATCAATATACTTGTCATTTGATTGGTTATTCTCCCTAAATTTTCCAACAACCACACGACAAGTGCAAAACACTCATCCCTCGTTATACCGGTTTGGCCGAACCAAGCTCGGACTAGAATTACCCATAAACTTGAGGTTGTTTAATAATTGGATGTGTGATGATATATTTTGAATAAATTAGAGAAAATTCCATGCGTAAACTTGCGCAATCAAATTTTGAGAAAAATATATTTTAGAAAGAGTTATTTGCACTAAAAACCTTATATATATTTTAGAAATTCGACGAGGCAATTTTTGTGAGTATAATAATCTAGTTGGAATAAAATTCACCATTGTTAATTTTTCCTGATTGTCACCGAAAATGAGTTACCGAAATAGAGTAGTCGGAAAAGGGTTTCTGGAAAGGCCTATCAGAATAGATTCGCCAGAAATGAGTCAGGGCCAATAAGTTTACTGTGAAGAAGTAAAGATCAGACGCGGGAAGAAGACAATAGATATTTGTGTCCATCTTCAATTTATTAAGGGCATTATGATACTTTTACAAAATTTAGCGGATTTACAAAAAATGAAAAAAAATAATAGGGATGTAATATAGCTTGGTTTAGGATAAATATTTTGTCTTATTAAGGATAGTTGATTAATTTGCAAAAAAAAAAATAAAAAAAAATAAACAACAAAACACAATGATAAACACGACAAAAAAGCTAAGAGGCAAAAAAATAAAAAGTAAACGCCTATTTACAATTTGCGAACCATCACAAACATACATCAACACAACATGCTTTAACGGAAATTCTAATTCAAGCTGTTTGAATCAAATTAGTGTAATAAGAAGCGAGTAGTTTATATTAATTATGCAATTAATAGAAAATTTAGAAAAAAAGATAAATGAAATAAAAAGTATAAATGTATAATACATTTATTTTTTAGGGAAAAATGCATGTCACCCCCTCAAAAATTTACATTTTGGCATTATACCCACTAAAAATAAGAATACAAGATCTTTCCCCCTTAAAAATTTAATTTTCATTGCACTTCCCCCAATATTAATACCTCACTAAATCTCACCAAAAATAAATATCAGTTTTCTAATTTTTTATAAAAAGATATGATTATTTTTTAATATTTTTTCTATCCACAATTAATTCAAATGAAGTCATTTGAATTAATCTCCAATTTTGAGGAAAATAAAAGCAAGCAAAAAATCAATTAAAATTGCGTAGAACAAGATTTTCTTTTTTGTTTTCAATCATAAACCAAAATTATAAGAAAGACGTAAAAAAGGAAGGTTATTTTTGTTTGTAGGCTAGAAAAAGGAAAACACATGCAAAAAGACAAGCTGTTGTGCAAGAACCATGAGAATCTATCTAATAAGTTCTATGGAAGAACTTAAACTTTTATTTAATTTTTATTTTTATTTTTTTGGAGAACTATGATCTTGAAAACTTAGGGGCATAATGCCAAAATATAAAATTTTGAGTGGATGACGTTTATTTTTCCCTATTTTTTACTTGATTGGATTTAATCAAATCAATATGAATTTTCCAACGTTAAACACACAATTGAAGAAGT
Source organism: Lippia alba (assembly GCA_037834125.1). NCBI lineage: Eukaryota > Viridiplantae > Streptophyta > Magnoliopsida > Lamiales > Verbenaceae > Lippia > Lippia alba. The sequence goes on along the minus strand of JBBMKE010000002.1, from coordinate 5,153,207 downwards.
AAACGCCTATATTTTGCTTCATCAATCAATTGAAACATTCAATCCGGCGGTGGAAAATACTATGCTCTACCGGCAGATTGATTCAATTATATTATGCTGTCAGATTCTCAAATCTTTTACGTTGATACGGTTTGTATATATATTTTTTCTTTAGATTATGTTTCAATTTTTTTTATCTCTTCCATATGGAAGTTTTGTCCTTCTGTATGGAAGTTTTGTCTTTGGCCGAATTATCTGTTGTGGGCTAAAGTGTTCTTTTCAATCCGGAGAAAAGGTGGCTGCGGAACTTCATCCAAATCGGATCTTCAACTTCAAGGAGTCTGTTTCTTCTATTAAACGTGATGCTAATATAATAGCTCACATATCTGTTAGAATTGCGGCTTCGATCTGCATTAATTTTCTATTATTTCTTGTATTTTTTATTATTGTTTCTTTTGATATTCAATAATATTCTACTTTAAATGTTGAGTTAAAAAAAAAAAAAAAAGTAAACGCCTACTAGGAGTATTAGAAATGCAAGTCGGCCCCATTAATCAATATATTACGTATAAATTCCTTATCAAAATTACTAATTACCTCAAAGTAGGATTTTGTCGATTTGTGGGTCATCTAGCATCTTATCTACATACCCACCGAAAAAAATTGTTATCTACATGCACCGTACCCCTGGTGAATATATATATATATATATATATATATATATATAATACAAAAATTAATATACAAAATTCTGTATTTTCAAAATATTTATATGTTGAATCCTAAAAAATTTTTATATTGGTAAAACACTAATTTTATCTATTTATTAGATGCAAAATAACTAATTTAACATTTTATATTCTGATATACAACGCCTCACATCTCTCTGTATACCCTTTTTTATATTTGTTTATTCGGTTCTTCATGCAATTTTTGTTTTGTATAGAGTTTCAGTGCATATAGATAAAGGGTTTCGGTGCATACAAAAATATTGAACAATATAAAGAGATTTGAGATGGTATACTTATATAAAAAGATAAATTAGTTATTTTACATTCAATTAATATAAAAAATTAATATAATATATTTATTTTTTTAAATGATTGAATTTAATAGAATGGATTTAAAGTTGAATTTTCCAACATTAAACACCACAATTGAAGAAGTAAACGCCTACCAGCTACAAGGAGTACTAGAAATGCAAGTCGGCCCCATTTAATCAATATATTCCTTATAAATTCCTTATCAAAATTACTAATTACCTTAAAGTAGTATTTTGTCTATTTGTGGGCCATTTAGCATTTCATCTACTGACTCCTGAACCTGATCTACATATACGCCACCGAAACAAATTTGTATCATACAAATTTATTTTATATGCAAACCTAAATAAATTTTAAGAATTTTTATTAAAATTAACAATATGTTTGAAATACATCATTAATAATTCTACAATGGTTTGTTAAAATATGAATTCTGCTGATTTTTATTGTTATATTACAAAAATATCCAACATGTATAGTTCATTACAAAAAATTAATTTTATCAGATTATAAATAACTTAATTTTATTATATTATAATTTTGGGCTAATTACATATACCCCCAACGTTTGGGAGGTTGTGCACTTTCCCCCTCAACCTTTGGATCGGTGCGTTTTCCCCCCACACCTTTGCAAAGCTTAACACTTTGCCCATTTGACACTATTTCGACGGAATATTCCGTTCAAAATTAACTTTGACCGTCGATTTCTCCTCCGACACGGCGACCCAAGAGTAAAGACCACCACCATCGTGTTTCTCCCTCTATGACGAACAAAACCCACACCCCGTTGAGCTCTATTGGTCATCAGAATCTCAGAATTCACCCGCAAAACTTCGCCGGTCATACGCCATCTTTGACCGGCAATTCCTCCTTTGTTAATTGTCGAATTTTGATTTTGAAACAATCATTGTGTTCCTTACATCAAGATCTTCGATTTGATGTATAATATCAACACA